>APFE031243057.1:85891-143007 GCA_000404065.3 Pinus taeda
GTTATTCTCAACAAAACAAATGTCCGGGTGAACAACACTCAAACTCCTCATGAGCTCTGGAATGGTAAGACTCCTTCGGTAAAGCACTTCAAAATCTTTGGGAGCAAATGCTATAATAAGAATACTGATGAGCAGCTTGGCAAACTTGAACCTAGAGCAGATGAAGGCATTCTTCTTGGTTACTCTCCACATAGCAAAGCATACAAGTGCTACAATAAAAGACTTGGCAGAATTGTTGAAAGCATTGATGTAGTGTTTGATGAGAAGGGATACATCCCTAGACAAGTACATCATGAAGACATCGAAGAAGATGAAGGCTACCCTCAACAACAGAATGATGAAGAACCTCAAGAAGAACCAGAGGAGCAGACAATAATAGAAGAAAAGACTCCATCCAGATATGTTTAGAAGAATCATCCAGAATCTCAGATTATGAGGCAGAAAGAAGCAAGTGTACAAACAAGAAGAACAGTTGCAGAAGCCTCAAGCTATTTGGCATTACTCTCCTCTACTGAACCACAAAATGTGAAAGAGGCATGTAAAGATGAATGTTGGATAAAAGCAATGGATGAAGAACTTGAGGAAATCGAAAGGAACAACACTGGGAACTGGTTCCTAGACCAAAGGATAAGAATGTTATCGGAACAAAATGGGTCTTCAAAAATAAATTGAATGAAAATGGAGAAGTAATTAGAAACAAGGCCAGACTTGTTTGTAAAGGGTATGCGCAGTAAGAAGGAATAGACTTTGAAGAAACCTTTGCTCCCGTTGCAAGACTTGAGGCCATCCAAATGTTCCTTGCTCTCTCAAGTTTTCAAAACGTCAAAGTATTTCAAATGGACGTGAAATCAGCCTTTCTGAATGGAGACTTGGAAGAAGAAGTATACATTGAACAGCCAGATGGGTTCATTCTTGGAAATGATCCAAATCTTGTATGCATATTGAAAAAGGCTCTCTATGGGCTCAAACAAGCTCCAAGGGCTTGGTACTATCGTTTGGATAAATATCTTCATCAACAAGGTTTTTCAAAAGGATCAGCAGTTAGCAATCTTTATATAAAAGTTGAAAATGACAAATTGCTAATACTTGTTGTGTATGTAGATGACATTATTTTTGGCAGCAATGAAGAAGACATGAGTCAAAGCTTTGCCTTGGTCATGCAAAAAGAATTTGAAATGTCCTTGCTGGGAGAACTGACATATTTCCTGGGTTTGCAAATCCAACAAAAGGAAGGAGGAATCTTTTTATCTCAAACCAAGTATCTCAAACAGATCTTGAAGAAATATGGCATGGAAGATGCAAAACCAGTATGTACACCCATGGTACAGGATGCAGCCTCAGTGCAAATGATGAATCTGCAGCAGTACATCAACCAACCTACAGATCTATGATTGGAAGTCTACTTTATTTGACAAGTACCCGACCGGACATCACGCATGCAGTAGGAATAGTTGGAAGATTTCAGGCAAATCCAAAGGAGACGCATCTTCAGGCAGTGAAGAGAATTTCAAATATCTTCAAGGGACACAAAATTATGGCTTATGGTATCCTAGAGATACAGATCTCACACTTCATGCTTATACAGATGCAGATTGGGCCGGAAGCGTGGATGACAGGAAGAGCACAAGTGGTGGTGCGTTCCTTATGGGTTCCAGATTAGTATCTTGGTTCAACAAGAAACAGAGTTCAATTGCCTTGTCTACAGCGGAAGCGGAATATGTTGCTGCTGCATCTTGCTGCACTGAACTCCTTTGGATGATGCAGACCTTGCAGGATTTTCAAATCACTTGTACGCCACATATCTCTATCTTATGCGATAACACAAGTGCAATCAGCATCTTAAAGAATCCCGTCATGCATTCAAAAACCAAGCACATACCAATCCAGTATCATTTTCTCCGGGAACAAGTGCTTGAACAAAAGGTCAAGTTGGAGTATGTTCCTTCTAAGGAACAAGTTGCTGATATTCTCACCAAACCATTGCCCAGGGAGACTTTTGAATACCTCAGGCAAAAGCTGGGGGTTGTTGATGCATCATCTTATTGTTGAGACTCTTCTGATTGTTGGTTGTACGCATGATTCATCTGGGGTATATGCGTACATGTGCTGGGTTGCGGCACAGGTTTAGGGGGAGCATATAATACATTGTTGGCATTATGGAGAATGTACAAAAGGAGATCATGGGAGCTGGTCTGAATATAGTTGCAATATGTCTCTATCTCTTTCTTGGTCATTAATGGTGTCTGGTGGATTATTGTTCTTCTTTGCAGATCTGGTTCATATTCAGTGGGAGCATGTTCTTAGGGGGAGCATAACCCTTTGCCCTTGATGTCAAAGGAGGAGAATTTCGCTGAAGTTTTTGAGGTTGCCATCAAGTCCAAAGGGGGAGATTGTTGGCATTATGTTTCTGGTATGGTTATATGTTACAAATGTTGTACTTGATGGCAACACCGATGGCATGGCTCTCAATATGATGAGAATTAAGAAGTACGCAGGAGAACAGTTCAGAAGATGCGTACCAGCAAGTACGCTGTGCAGGGACCACGTCCAAACACGCAGGTTACCCATTCATGAGGTGCGTACCCCCAGTGCACACACTTCAAGGCAGTAAAGAACGCACACATGGGGTTCCTTATGTTTAACCCTTGGTATTTATCCGACGGTATTGTGTTATTACGGTTTTGGCCAATGGTATTGTTTTATATTATTATTATTGAGCCCCATGATCCGTGATTTGAGGAAGAGCTTGCCTATATAAAGCAAAGAAGATGATTTGGCTTGTGTATGCTTTTGGGTTGAATATCTTAAGATCTGAAATATTGGGTTATTGTTTCAAAAGCTCGATCTATATGAAAGTGAAGTGGAAAGCGAATGCGTGAAGGGTGATCTCTCGAGCGCTGCAGCTGCGAAAGTGCGGAGGCGTAGAGAGGAGACGCCACAGAGGCGCCACAAAAGGCGCAGTGCGGAGGCACCACAGAAGGCACAGTGCGAAGGTGCAATGCGAAGGCACCACAGAAGGCGCAGTGCAGAGGCGCAGTGTGGAGATGCCACAGAGGTGCCACAGAAGGCGCAGTGCGGAGACGCCACGAAGGCGCCATAGAAGGTGCAGTGCGGAGATGCCACAAAAGGCGCAGTGCGGAGACGCCACAGAGGCGCCACAGAAGGCGCAGTGCGAAGACGCCACAGAAGGCGTAGTGCGGAGACGCCACAGAGGCGCCACAGAAGGTGCAGTGCGGAGACACCACAGAGGCGCCACAGAAAGCGTAGTGCGGAGGCGCCACAGGAGACACCACAGAGGCGCCACTGAAGGCGCAGTGCGGAGGCGCCACAGAAGGCACAGCTGCGGAGGTGCGCGGCGCCACAGAAGGTGAAGTGCGTAGCGACGCATGCCAGAGAAAAGGAAACTGCGTATCTGTCTTAAGATCTTTTGTTGACTGATTTTTTTGTTGATAAGGTGTTCTGGGTTTAGTTTACTGTTATTGTGGATCTGGTTATCTGGGTGACTTACTGGTACTTGATGATCATTTGATGTTTATGGATCCAGTTTGAAAATTTATGAAAAGTGGTCCTTGAAAGAAAAGTAGGGGGTTGTAGCTCCCTTCCAGGAGAGACTGGAAAACGAGAGAGAGTTGTAGCTCTCTGCAGGGTGCAGCCTGCGTACTGGTAAAGGACTGCACCAGTACAAGACCATTGTAAAAGGAGTTTCTAATTTGAAAGAAGATAGAGACATATTGCAGCAGGTGGTTTTCACCCACATTGGGTTTCCACCTTATATCTGGTGTTATTTGATGTGACTGCCTGTTTTTCTTGCTCATTATTTTATGGTACTGATATGCAAAAATAATTCAAAGTGTGAATAAGGAAGATTTGTTAAAAGAACTAGATAATACTGATTCACCCCCCTCTCAGTATTATTTTCAGCCCTTAAGTATTTCCAGGATTCCTCGTCAATCCTTCGATGAGCTGGAGTGCAGGTATGGGAATCAGTTTTTTGTATCGGAAGAGGGTTATGAGGCAGCCCTTTTGAATACAATTGATGCCATCAAGCATTGCATTGTTAAGGAAGAGGGATGCAATAATGTGCTTGGTTTGATAGATGTCCTCTACTTTTTAATTCTTGCGACATCCATTTGTTGGGGGTTGTGTGTTTGGGTTTGTTTCCTGTCTTAGCCACCTCAGGGCAGAGTGGAGGGTACAGTTTAGAATTGCACTTTTTCTGAACTAAAGTTTGAGCATACAATATTAATTTGTCTAGCAACTTTTGCAGCACTCTCTCCAGTTCTTCTACTTGGGACTTGTCATCATGGTATTGGGATGGTTTGGTATGTTCCAATCCAATTCACAACTTTTGTTTGTCATGGATTGGTGTGTGATTATTGGTTTGAATATTTTGCAAGTAAAAGGAGAATATTAGACAAGGGGTTTTCATACCTGTACTTAGTTAAAGTTCACTTCAATTTTTTATTTATATTTTTGGTTTTATAATTTAAAATAAATATATCAACTGAACATATGGCCTATACCTTCTAGAATAGTTGATATTTTTTATCATTTTCCTTCCAGCAAACAATCTACAGTGTTGAATAGCTAAAAATAAGTTGTTTGTATGGATTTATGCAGAGGTCTCATGTTGGATGCAAAGAGGGGAGCGACAATTAGCTCACATGAGAATGCAATATTTAAAATCTGTTTTGAGCGAAGATGTTATTTTTTTTTACATGAAGACCAGCACTGGAGAAATTATTAGTTCTATCTCTACAGATATAGTATTCATAAAAGATGCAATTACTGACAATGTATATATCCTAAATTTGCAGATGAGAATGAGTTTGTATTCTCTTAAATTATGGTTTTGCATTTTTTTTTTTTTTGCGTATTGACATTGTCATATAAGAAAAAACAAAAAGTCAAAAATCTCAAATCGTTTTTTGGTCAAAGGTGTAAGAGTTATGTACAAGTGGAATCAGCTGGCTTAGATTTCTGGGGCATTTGGTCTTTCATGATTAGACCCATCTCCAGTGTCTCATGGCAACTCAAGCTCAAGCCTCAACAAGCAACCATCAAGAGCATTCTGAGTCTTTCTCCAACCTTAGTTAAAATTCCACTCAGTTCCTGCTGCGTTATCTCTTTTAAGTCATTCTCTTTCCTCTCCATTTTTAGTTACAAGCCCACCTTCAATCGCATAAAACACTCATACTCTGCCAGTCAATGTACACCCAATTCAAGAACCCACAACTTCAACCCCTTTTAGATCACCTTCAAAAACCTGGGTATTTCTGAGTTGATATATGCACAACACAAAAACAACATTCTCAAGGATGTGGGTAAGCAAACTTTGTCAATGGCATCTGTCCCCTTGTTCACCTTTCTGATTTACCAAGTGCAGTTGACAGCATCTTTAGCAATTACCCAAATCCGGAACTCAGACTTTCAATCGAACATGGCCTCAAAAGAGCCCGAAGCACTAAAAGTCCCAGACCTTAAACTACCCAACAACTTCACCAATGTTATTGACATAGCCAGGGTCTTATCTCTAGCCTAAGCAGTGAAGATTTCACAAGAGTTACAGGCTTTGGGATACAGGTCAGAGTGGAAAATGAGAATCCTTACAAGGACTGGGCCATACCCATCTCCTTCAGATAAATCCTTCAGGGACCTGTGGCACCCTGATGACAGGACTGTGATTATAGTAGAGGACATCTCTTCCCCAAAAATCTTAAATTTCTGCACAGGATTAACAGTGGGTTCTAGGCTTCCTCATCAATTCTTCTCTGAGCTGTAGTCCAGGTATGGGAATCAGTTTTTTTGTATCAGAAGAGGGCTATCAGGCAGACCTTTTGAATATAATTGATGCGATCAAGCAATGCATTGTTAGGGAAGAGGGATGCAATAACGTGCCTAGTTTGACAAATGACGTATGCTTTTTAACTCTTGCGACGTCCATTGCTAGGGGTTGTGTGTTTGGGTTTGCTGCTTGGCTTAGCCATTAGGGCAGAGTGGAGGATTCATGGCAGTGGGTTGTTCTTCTTTCTCTAACTCTGATATAAAAGTTTGGGAAATTTTTATTTTCCAGAAGTTCAGGGCTCAAATGCAACTCATGTTTATTAGTACCCTTAGGAGGGTTCTCGGCCAGATTTCCTAACGCTTGGGATTTCTATACCCACATTTTGTTTAATTAATTAAGTTATTATGCTTTGGATACCAATCAATATTGAAATCTTTCAAATTGTTTAATTAATAAGTTATCATGTTTGGATACCAATCAATGATTTCTTAACGCTTGGGATTTGTGTAAAATAAATCTTTTATTGCAGGCATTATTGGAATAAAGAAAATAATTATTTTTGCATGACGTGCCAAGTGTCACTATTGAAAATTTCTATAAATGAGGGAGAAAGTTAATGAGAAAGGGACATTCTGAACACCCTACTATTGGATTGATATCCTAATGACGTTGTGTACTTAGAGTAACTATCAATATTTGTGGTGATTTTAGTAAAAATGGAGGTCATATTCTTCTGTTCATCTCCTCAATGGGTATTGAATTCCATTCTTCATCATAATGTTTGTAAGGTTTATTTCTTTCTTTCATAGGCTTTGGTGTCCTACTTTTGTAAGATTTATTTCTTTCTTTTGTAGGCTTTTGCTTTTAATTCCTGCCTTTCTGAGCTATGGTGCTTTAAAGGAAACTAGTCTTAGCCTTTTTCTCGATCTAGGTGGTTTGTAGGGAATAAAAATAAGATGTGAAATCCTGTAGTAGATGTTGTTACCTTTTTCTCCAGCTAGGCATACTTATATTTGTTCCTTAATGTTATTGCATCTAGGGTTAAATTAGAAAAGAACTTACTAATCTCTAAAATTTTAAATGCATACAATTAAGGCTGTGAAAGCATACACTTGATTCTTCTTTACCTTCACTATTAAGGAATTTAGACTTTTGTGATCCATAATCTTGTTTAGAGAATAATTGTGGCAAAATCACATAAAAAATCATTTGTCGACGCGTTTCGAACCAACCAGTGTGGTTCATCGTCAGGACAAGTTGAAGATCCAATCTGAGCGATGCAATAAATAGGGACAGCAGTCCATTCCAACAACTAAATTGACAGGGTAACGGTTAACCAGACCTCTAACAGCTAGGTTTGACCAGGCCCCAAGGGGAGGGACCTAAATTTATTTAATTATTATATTTATCTATTTATTCATGTTATAATTATGCATATGCCTATTACTATAAATATGATTATTACTAATATTAGTATATTTATTATTAATAAAATTCATTATTTAATTTAAATATTTAGAAAGGTAAATATCATATATTATTTCCAAATCCATAACCTAATTTAATTACTATTTTATTAATATATTTATTTATTTTAATATATATTTACCATAATGATTAATATTAATATCAATATTTACCCTTATATTGGGATGAGAAAATAATACCTTCACTATGTTAAGACAATTTAAGTACATATAGGTTATAGTTTTAATGTTATAGTTAATGTGTTAGGTATTGAGGTTTATGTCTTGTAACATTTTAGGAGTAACAATGTGTTTAGGATGATAGTGTACTAGGGGTCATAATTTTTAGAATTCATTGTGTTATAAATCATATTGCATTATGGTTTACTTAATAATAGAGTTATTCCCTTAAGTATTATTAGGTAATAAATGCCATTTTTTCTTAATGGTAATAGTGGTTAGAAGTTGCATTTTGGAAGGGTTTGCAATTCTCCAAGAGTGATCAAAGTATATTATGGTTTATATGGGATATGGGACATATAAGTATCTTTACTTTCATAATGGTTTTTGGTTAAGACACATATTGTATTTGATATTATAGTGACAATAGTGGTGAAAGGTTACATTAAGAAAGGGAAACAATTAGTGCGGCTAATATATAGTGAAATATATATGAATATCTAACAATAAATTCATTATAAGTGTTTTTATTCTTTACGAAAGTATTTTTTAATGTGTTTGCGTTCTTCAATTTATGCCTTACGACGTTTCCTTTGCAACATCTAGTGCAAATGATAGTTATTATATGACTTTAAGTTTCAAAATGAGTTTCAAAAACAACATAAAAGACATAAGTTTCATTATTTTTTTACAATTTCTCACTTTTTCCTTTAAAAAGGGTACTAATTGCATTGCTAAGAACTATACATTCTATGAACTTTCTCAATTGTCTATCTAAAACATGCATTGGTTAAATTAAATTCACACAATGTAATATCCCCCATTGATGTAAATATTTATTTATTTTTACTGTTACTAGAATAGAGTGTTACTATTTTAAATTATAAACCACTTTTGGAGTTTAGTTATGAAAGGATAAATTTTGCAATTATGAGTAAATACTATTTTACCAAGTAATTAGTTATGGAGATAGTTAACTACTCCAAAACTAAAACCTAGAGTATTTTACTCAGAGGATCAAGAGGATAGGGTTATTTGAGATCAAAAGAGGAAAAGGAGACTGTGTTGATGGGTCAGCTAGTCTGTGAAGGTTATGTTTGGTAAGGATCAGATAGCCAGAAAACATTAAAGTTTCTCAGGAGAGAGAAAGCTCCTGAAGACAGGAGTGGCCCGGGGGAAGGTTTACCATATCAGGTAATCGTGTGGCAAGGAGGAAATTAAAGTGCAAATTGTGTGTTAGATTCAATCCTGGACAACATGAATAGACAAGTATGAATTTTTGTTGTTCTCTGAATGATTGCATGACTAATAGAAGAAACAAACAAGTAAGCATTGGCCCTCATTTTTAATCAAATTTTGCTTATTAAAATACACCTAATTTCCATAATTTTCCACAATATACCATCCATATAGCCTTATCTTGACCAATTTATGCATATTCAGGTTTACAAGTTATGTTTTTCAATTTTTAGATATTTTTGAAAAAAGTGGGTTTTAAGTGCATTTTTGGACAGGACTAAAAATTCCCATAATTGCTCCATTGAAGTCATACTTGCAAGACACCTGGACATGATCATAGCACATTTATAGAAATCTTGGGAACTATGAATGGACATTTACCTATTGGTTCGGTCAAACTGAGCTAAAACAGGCCTGGTCAACTCTAGTCAAACATGACCTGTTGTCCAGAAAATCTTTAGGAAATAGGCCAAAATTAGTGATTTTAGGGATTTTTCCAAATTTTGTGTAACTAAATGGCTGGATTCGACTAGGATATATGGGATTAGGATAGATAAGGTTGTTAGAGATGTTTTAGTCAATTGTTTATATTATTTCTCTATTTAAGCCAAGACTATTGAAGGCTTAAGGATGTGGAATTTATGTAATGTGATTTGGAGACTCTTTGAAGACTAAAAATTAATTGAAAAACCAATTTCATTTCATTTTTTGTTCATACTTGGTTGATTTACTGAAGTTTTCATAGCTAATATTTCTTCAAGTGTGCAAGGTAAGGGTGGAGTGCACTTAATAGTTAAATTTTCAAAGTTTTCATAAATTGGTTCTTGCTTCAAATGTATTTAGATGTGTGATGATTTCTAAATGAATATTGGTTTAATTCTAATCTACATATGAAGGGACACACAGGAATTTAAGTTAAATACCCCTTGTGGGCATTATGGCACCGGTTTGGCTTGATGACATAAGTGTTGTCCTCGATGGCAACTCACTCAAATAGCAGATCACAAGTTCAGGCTCTCAAAATAGTATAAAATGAGATACATGCAAGTTCTTGTTCACAAAGTTGCGGACATCGACAGGTTCCGCAGGTGCGCTGATCAAAAGGTGTGGACATATTCATAGGTGTACAGAACAAAAAGTGCGGACGTAAAGTACATGTACTTTCATGCAGAGAAACATGCACACATGTGGGAAATCTTATGGTTGGTCCATGATATTTAGTCCTACATTTTTTATCTTATGGTTTTGGTCTGTGGTTTCGCATCTAAAGTATTGAACCCAGGTTTTGGGTCCCTATGGTTTTGGACCATGGTTTGAGTAAGGCCTGGTCTTTAAAAAGGAAAATAGATCATTTGGTTGGGTACAAATGTGTTGAATATCTTAAGTAGAGCAAGATCTGAAATACTGGTGATCGGTTGGTGTGTTATAGCTAGACCTGAATCAAGGAGAAACTTGAGCATTACAAGACGGATCTACTGATGGGTCGAGATCTCTTTGGCGCATGATCAGATTTGTAAATCTAATAGTCTGGGGTATAATTGAAGTCTAATAAATTACCTATACCCTCAGATCTGACACAGTGCAGGTGCAGAGATCCGCAGGCTAGACACAGCGCAGGTGCGGAGACCTATAGGCTAGACATAGCGTAGCAATGGATATATGAAGGGTTGACACAACACAGACGTGGATACCCATAGGCTTGACACAACGCAGGTTCGCATACTCGCAGGCTCGACACAGCGCAGGTGTGGATACCCACATGTTTCTATTGGTGAAGTTGCAGACTTTTCTTGAAATATGTTTTAGCTGCTTTTGTTTATTACTGTAGTGTTCAAGGTTCTGAATTGGTGTTTGGTTGCTGTGTGCTGAGAAATTATTGATTCAATATTTGTACAAGGAATTTGGTTGATTGTAGATCTATTTGATGTTTGATTGATATTCATGGATCTAGCCTGAAAATTTATGAAAGGTGGTCCCTGGAAGAAAAGAGAAGGTTGAAGCCTTTAGTAGGTCATCACCTACGTACTAGTACCTCAGCTAGTACCAGAGCTAAGGGGGTTGCAGCTCCCTTCCAGGAAAGTTTGGAGAATGAGAGAACGTTGTAGCCTTCTACAGGTTGAAGCTTGTGTGCTAGTATAAGACTACACCAGTACAAAATCATTGTAAAAAGAATTTTCTAATTGAAAGAAGATAGAGACATATTGCAGCAGGCGGTTTTCACCCACATTAGGTTTCCACCTTATATCTTGTGTTCTTTGGTGTGACTGTTTGCTTTACTTTTCCTATTCCTGTTTACTGTTATATGGTTCTAACACACAAATTAATGATCAACATTTGAAGAATAAATTAAATTATAAGCCTGGAAGGTATATGCAAGTTTCAGATCTACAAATTTTTGTATAAATTGAAAAATAATTTGATAATACTGATTCACCCCCCCTCTCAATATTATTTTCAAAAATTGGTATCAGAGCATGGCCTTCAGGAAAAGCTTGATCACTTGAAGGAAGACCTATCATCATGAGTAACTACGAAAAGGAAGCATCTATCAGGCCACCGATTTTTGATGGGAGCAACTTCGTCTATTGGAAGGTAAGAATCATTACCTATCTTCAATCCCTTGGTACAGAAGTTTGGGATATTGTGGAAACAGGATACACATTTCCATCAGCAACTCCCACAGATGCAGCTAGTAAGAAGCAATATGAAACAAACGCAAAAGATGTCAATACTCTATTAGGAAGTCTATCTCAATTAGAATCCATCAAGGTTATGCACCTCAAAAGCACAAAAGAAATATGGGACAAGATCGTTCTAAGCTATGAAGGAGATGAACAGGTAAAACGAGCAAAATCACAAACTCTTAGAATTCAGTATGAATGTCTTAGAATGCATAATGATGAAACAATGGCTAGCTATTTCCTACATATAGATGAGATCGTAAATTGTATGAAAAACTTGGGTGAAAAAATAAAAGAAGTTGTTTTGGTTGAAAAGGTTCTAAGATCTTTGTCTCCCAAGTTTGATTCAAAAGTTTTAGCCATTGAAGAAAAGCAGAATCTATAGAGCCTTACCATGTCACAGCTGCACAGAATTCTAACTGCTTACGAAATGAGAAAAGGAGGACCATGAGACAGGAGAGAAGCTACATTCAATGCTTTAGGAAAAGGAGATTACTATGAGTCAAGACATATGTCAGAAGAAGAGGAAGAATCAAATTTTGTCAAGAACCTTCAACGGGGAACTAGTAGATTTAGAGGTAAGCTACCTTTCAAATGCTCTGCTTGTGGAAGAGTCGGTCATTATGTTGCAAAATGTCCTCATAAAAATAAACTAGACAAAGGTAAGTAACCTGTTAGATGGAATAGAAAATAGAATAAGAAGATCTATTACACGCATGAAGACAATGATGGATGGTAAAATAGTGATGAACATGAACAAGGTAATGATGATGGACTTTTGATGGCTTTTGAAGATGATGATTTCTTGGATGATATAAATGAAGAAGATCTTTATGAAGAAATTTCTAAACTTAAAGTTTGTTTAGAGGAAAAGAATATGATTATAGATACTCTAACATTCCAACTTGCTGAAAAAGATAAACACAATGAAGGGTTAGAATGTGAAATTGTGGTACTTAGAAAAGAAATTGAGAAAACAAAATCCCTTAATCTCAGATTTGCTAAAGGGTCTGAAACTCTAGATGAGATTATCAAAGTGCAGTGCTCTAATGAAGAATGGTCTCGGATATTCCGAAGAAGCATCTCAAGCTCAGAAGCAAGCGCAAAAGCCATCCACCTCCAAAAGTTATCTTGATGTAGCAAGGAGAAGTGAACAAGTTCACAATCGACAGCAAAAGTATAATGTAGATCACCAGGGAAATCAGGGACAATTTGCTTCAAGAATGATCAAATATTATCAAGTAAATTGGGGGCAATCCACTTCAAGGATGAACAAAAGCCTCAATCGACCATAGGTAAATCATTCTCAATTTGGCTCAAGAATGGATGGAAACTACAATCACATGGTTGGTAGATTTGATAATTGTAGGAATTTCTTCAATAGCCAATGTTTCTCTTGTCATAACTTTGGTCATAAAGCTGCTCAATGTGTTGCCTATAAGACCATCATGACTAGAGAAGCTCAAAAGCAAAGGAGTATGATGGGAATCATGAAAACAACCTACAATAACTTCGCTGCTCTTGAAAATGAAATAGAATGTTCCATCTGTAACAACTTCATTCATGAAAACTTTGAATGCAGAAGCAGGTTTTGACAAACAACTCAGAAGGAGCAACCTTCATTGAGTTCCAAAACATGGAAAAATAAAGAAACACAACCAGAAAGATGTGGGATAGCCTTATATGTGGAAGGACAGGAAAATCAATGGTACATCGATAGTGGATGCTCAAAACATATGATAAGTAATAAAGAAAAACTTCAGTCATATAGTGCCTTAGAAAAGGAAAAGAAGGTCTCATTTGGAAATGAAACCCCTGCATTCATAAAAGGTAAAGGCTCTATTCATCTGAAAGAAAAGGTCAAGGTTGGAAATGTTATGTATGTTGATGGATTAAAGCATAATATATTGAGTGTCAGTCAGATGTGTGATCAAGGAATTGAGGTAATAGTTCAATCAAATGGATGTATTGTTCGTGAGCTTGATACACGAAAAATAGTGATCAGAGGCATAAGAACTCCAAATAACTTATACGTACTCAAGGGAGAACAACAAAAATGCTATTTAAGCAAGAATGATGAACACTGGCTATGGCACAGAAGACTGGGACATCTTAGCTTCTATAAGATTAGGAAAGCATGCAAATATCAGGTAGCTGGTGATCTTCCTGACATTAGAATTCCAGACAATAGAATATGCAAATCATGCCAGTTTGGTAAGCAAACCAGAATTAATTTCCCAGAGAAAGAAGGATTATTTAGCAGGCCATTTGAACTTGTCCACACCAATATATGTGGACCAACTAGGAAGAGGTCTGCTCGAGGAGAAGAGTATTTCATATTGTTCATTGACGACTTTTCAAGGATGTGTTGGATAGCACTCATGAAGTATAAATATGAATCTTTCGAAAAGTTCAAGTCATTCAAAGCTTTGGTTGAAAATGAATCAGATCGCAGAATCAAATGCCTCAAATTTGATCAGGGAGGGGAATTTACCTCAGATTAATTTTTTGATTTTTGTGAAGAACATGGAATAAGAAGGGAATTTTCTGTTGCAAGGACTCCTCAGCAAAATGGAGTAGTGGAAAGGATGAACATAATGGTTCAACAAATGGCTTTTTCTATGCTTGATGATTCTGGAACTCCTGCAACCTTCTAGGGTGAAGTCGCATTTGCCGCTGTTACTATTCTCAACAAGAAAAATGTCTAGGTAAACAACACTCAAACTCCTCATGAAATTTGGTACGGTAAGACTCCCACAGTAAAATACTTCAGAATTTTTGGAAGCAAATGCTACATTAAAAGGACTGATGAAAATCTTGGCAAGTTTGAACCTAGAGTAGATGAAGGCATTTTACTTGGTTACTCTCCCCACAACAAAGCTTACAAATGTTACAATAAAAGACTTGGTAAAATTGTTGAAAGCATTGATGTAGTGGTTGATGAAGAAGGAAGCATTCCTAGGTAGGTGAAATCTGAAGATTTTGAAGATCGCAAATACTATCCATCAACATCAAATTAGATTCATGACGAAGAAGAAACCCATGAGGCACCAGAAGAATAGATAAGGATAGAAGAAAAGACTCCATCCATATACATTCAGAAGAATCATCCAGAATCTCAAATTTTGGGGCAAAAAGAGGTAGGTGTACAAATAAGAAGAACCATTTCAGAAGCTTCAAGCTACCTAGCATTGCTCTCCTCCATTGAACTGCAAAATGTAAGAGAGGATTGCAAAGATGAATGTTGGGTCAAGGCCATGGAGGAAGAACTCAAGCAGATTGAAAAAAATAACACTTGGGAGTTTCTTCCTACAACAAAATATAAGAATGTCATCGGGACAAAATGGATTTTCAAAAATAAGCTGAATGAAAATGGGGATGTGGTTACAAACAAGGCAAGACTTGTTTGTAAAGGATATGCGCAACAAGAAGGCATAGAATTTGAAGAAAGTTTTGCTCCAGTCGGAAGACTTTAGGCTATAAGAATGTTCCTTACTCTCTCTAGCTTTTAGAAGTTCAAAGTATTTCAGATGGACATGAAATCTACCTTTATGAATGGAGACTTAAATGAAGAAGTATATATTGAACAACCAGATGGGTTTATTCTTCGAAATGATCCAAAACTTGTATGCAGACTCAAAAAGGTTGTCTATGGCCTTAAATAGGATCCAAGGGTGTGGTATTATCGGTTGGATAAGTACCTTCATCAACAAGGTTTTATAAAAGGATCAACTAATAGCAATCTATATATAAAAATTGACAATGATAAGTTGTTGATACTTGTTGTGTATGTTGATGATATCATCTTTGGTAGCAATGAAGAAGACATGAGTCAAAATTTTGCCTTGGCGATGCAAAAAGAGTTTGAAATGTCCAAGCTTGGTGAGCTCACATATTTTCTTGGTTTACAAGTGCAACAAAACAAAGACGACATTTTTCTATCACAAACCAAATATCTCATGCAGGTCTTAAAGAAATATGGGATGGAGGATTCGAAACCAGTATGTACCCCTATGGTGCCAGGATGCAGCCTTAGCGCAAATGATGAATTAGCTGCAGTACATCATCCAACCTATAGATCCATGATTGGTAGTCTGCTCTATCTAACGCACCCAACCAGACATTATGCATGCAGTGGGAATAGTTGGAAGGTTTCAGCCAATTCCAAAGGAAACTCATCTCCAGGCAGTTAAGAGAATTTTCAAGTATCTTCAAGGAACTCAAAAGTATGGCTTATGGTATCCTAGAGGTACAGATCTTACACTTCATGCATACACAGATCTAGATTGGGTAGGAAGCATGGATGATAGGAAAATCACTAGTGGTGGTGCATTCTTCATGGGTCCTAGATTAGTATCTTGGTTCAGCAAGAAACAAAGCTCTATTGAGTTATCTAGCTGAAGCAAAATATGTAGTTGTGGCATCTTTCTGCACATAACTCCTTTGGATGATGCAAACATTGCAAGATATTCAAATCACTTGTACTCCACCTATCTCCATTTTCTTTGATAATACAAGTGCAATCAGTATTTCAAAGAAACTTGTCATGCATTCAAAGACTAAGCACATACTGATCAAGTATCATTTTCTCCGAGAACAAGTGCTTGAACAAAAGGTCAAATTGGAGTATGTTCCCTCTAAGGAACAAAGTGTTTATATTCTCACCAAACCACTGCCCAGGGAGACCTTTGAATACCTCTGACAAAATCTGGGGGTAGTTGATGCATCATCTTGTTGTTGAATCTTGTTTGTTTCAGAGATTTTTGTACACGAGTTTCATATGGGGTATACACATACATATGCTAGTTTATGTGGGTACAGTCGACTTGAAGAAAAGAATGGACGAGAAGAGTCCAATATGGGTGTTTCAGAGACCATATGGCATAGGTTCAGGGGGAGCATATATTCTTCTAATAATGCATTGTTGGCATTATCATAGAAGATCTTGGTTCAGTTCTTCAGTTGTTTTGATTTCAGGAGGAGCAAGTACAAAAGGATAACATGGATATTGATCTATGATTGACAATTGTTGTTGATATTATGTCTTATATTTCTTTTGTCAAGGTCATGTAACAACCTGTCTTGGTTGCGCCACTATGCCTGGGATGGATAATGTAATGTGCTTATTATATCATCTATCCCCTCTTGGTTGGGAGTCGTATGTATGAGTCTTTGGTGATAGGAAGGTTAGTTATGATGTATAAATTCAGATTTCTTTTGTAGAACATCTTCTTGTAGATCTTGCCTATATGTCAGGGGGAACTTGGACAACACAATAGAGAAAATATTTCAGCATGTACTCAGGGGGAGCATAACCCTTTGCCCTTGATTTCAAAGGGGGAAGAAAGACCTTAAGTTACTTTAGGTTGCCATCAAGTCCAAAGGGGAAGATTGTTGGCATTATGGCACGGGTTTGGCTCGATGACATACGTGTTGTCCTTGATGGCAACTCACTCGAATAACAGATAAAAGTTCAGGGTCTCAAAATAGTAGAAAATGAGATACCCGCAGGTTCTTTGTCACAAAGTTGCAGACATCGACAGGTTCCGCAGGTGCACCGATCAAAAGGTGCGGACATATTTGCAAGTGTACTGAACAAAAAGTGCAGACGTAAAGTACACGGACTTTCATGTAGAGAAAAACGCATGCATGTGGGAAATCTTATGGTTGTTCCATGGTATTTAGTCTGATATTTTTGATCCTATGGTTTTGGTCTGTGGTTTTGCATCTAAATTATTGACCTGGGTTTTGGGTCCCTATGGTTTTGGACCATGGTTTGAGTAAGGCCTAGTATATAAAAAGAAAAAGAGATCATTTGGCTAGGTAGAGATGTGTTGAATATCTTAAGAAGAGTAAGATCTGAAATACTGGTGATCAGTTAGTGAGTTATAGCTGGACCTAAATCAAGGAGAAACCTGAGCATTACAAGACGAATCTACTGATGGGTCGAGATCTCTTTGGCGCATGATCAGATCTATAAATTTGATAGTCTGGGGTATAATTGGAGTCTGATAAATTATCTATACCTGCATATCTGACACAGCGCAGGTGCGAAGACCCGCAGGTGTGGAGACCCGCATGCTAGACACAACGCAGACACGAATATACAAAAGGTTGGCACAATGTAGACATGGATACCTGCAGGCTTGACACAATGCAGGTGTAGATACTGGCAGGCTCGACACAACAAAGGTGTGGATACCCGTAGGTTTCTATTGGTGAAGTTGTAGGCTTTTCTTGAAATATGTTTTCGTTGCTTTTGTCTATTACTGCAGTGTTCAAGGTTCTGAATTGGTGTCTAGTTGCTGTGTGCTGAGAAATTATTGATTCAGTATTTGTACAAGGAAGTTGGTTGATTGCAGATCTATTTGATGCTTGATTGATATTCATGGATCCAGTCTGAAAATTTATGCAACGTGGTCCCTAGAAGAAAAGAGAAGGTTGAAGCCTTTAGTAGGTCAGCACCTACGTACTAGTACCTCAACTAGTACAAGAGCTAAGGGGGTTGTAGCTCCCTTCTAGGAGAGTTTGGAGAATGAGAGAAGGTTGTAGCCTTCTGTAGGTTGAAGCCTACGTGCTGGTATAAGACTACACCAGTACAAAATCATTGTAAAAGAAGTTTCTAATTGAAAGAAGATAGATACATATTGCAGCAGGTGGTTTTCGCCCACATTGGGTTTCCACCTTATATCTTGTGTTCTTTGGTGTGACTGTCTACTCTATTTTTCCTGTTCATGTTTACTGTTATATGGTTTGGACACACAAATTAATGATCAACATCTAAAGAATAAATTAAATTACAAGTCTAGAAGGTATATGCAAGTTTCAAATATGTAAATGTTTGTATAAATTGAAAAAGAATTTGATAATATTGATTCACCCCCCCTCTTAGTATTATTTTCAACAACCCCTCTATTTAATCTTGAACTAAAACTGAATTTTATTCTCCTTTTCTTATTTGAAGCAATAGTGATTATGATAAAGTAGAATTGTGAAGAAGGACAACCCGGTCCTCCTTAGTTAGGAACCTCTTCTTTTACATCTTCTCCATCATAAACCATTGTTAATTAGTGATTTGGATTTCTCTTCATGAAAGTAGTATTGTAGATAAGGACAACCTGGTTCTCCTAAGTTAGGAGCCTCATCCCACTTATTACATAAGTGAATCAGAAACTAATTAATTAGATTTTATATTTATAATATGAATTTCTTTTAACCATTATAATTCATCTTCTAAAATTGACTACCATTGGTATCAGTAGTCTTTGGACATGGTTCTAATTTCTACAAACCCATATTGAAAATAAAATACTTGTGTTAATTTACTCAATAAATTGACCCAGCATTTTGGCATTGTTGTCGGGGAAGCATACTTCAATATAGTCAATTAGGAAGATTGTTTAGAAAACACATAAAATGAAAACAAAAACATTTTTAATTATGTCTATTTATGTTTAGACATAGAAATTAGAAAAGTAGATTCTCAAAACAAAACCCCAACGAAACAAACAAAACAAAAAAAATAACTACAAAATCCATTTGCAAGACAAGATCTAAAAAAATGATGTTAAAAAAGTCATTTAGAGAAGGAAGGTATGCCACCACAAGGATCTTCTTAAACACTTGTCCACAATTTAGAATGGTCACTAGGGAAGAATCTTCATGTCAACATATAGAAGAGGAACAAAGCATACATGAAGGTGATCCTCAAGAAGAGAAACTATAACTTTCTTCTAGATATCTCTATGTGGATGTGAATCAATTATGGATGACATGCAATGAAGATAAAACATTAGAGCCAAAAATTGAAGAATTTCTAGCATGTATATCACAAGATCCCTTGTGCATACAAGATTTTGAACAAGTACCACAAGAAGAGTTTTGTGCTATGACAATTAACGAGAGCGAAGCAACTAAAGATAATCTTAAAACTTGGTTTCAATTAGTCATTAGGCCACAACAACAGTCTATTTTTCAACATTCTTTAGCATCAAATCTTTATGATCAAATAATTTTTTATGTCCAAAGATTCATTAAAGTATATTTTTCAAATTTGGATGTGAGTTTATTCATTATCTTGTTACGAAAATGGATGCATTGGAAATTCTCTTGTACTTGAGAGAATGATTTAATTTTCTACAATAAAGTAGGATAGAATAACATAAATAAATAAGTAGGTAGAATTATTTCACGATAAGACTTTTGGTTTAAATTATCATGAATAAAATTTCACATAATTGTTCAATACTCATTTGAAAGGATTAGATGGAAAAATGCAGTAAGAACAATCCTATTTTGGATAACCATATAGGATCATTTTGAAATCATGTTTTTTTTTTAACATATCTCTTGAAATCTAGTTTTTGAATCTATTTTGAAATTTTCAATTTATATCACAAATAAAAATGTGATCAAAATCGAAACTAGGTCTCAAGTGAAATGTTGAAGACAGAGTCAATACAACGTTGATTTGAGGTGTCTAATGGAAACATTTTCACTTGAAATTCATAGGGAAGATATCCCTTGGAATATAGTTTTAAGATAAATTTGAATCACCTCAATTGAGTATCATATGAAAAGTTTATTCTCAAAATACTAACTACTTATCAAACAATCTGCATGGTGACAATTCTGGGTCCTGAATGTTCATTGGCATATTTGACATACCGAATCGGATTCTTTTCAAAACATATTTATATGGGAGATAGATATTCAAGTATAGTTTAAGAGATGATTTTAATCATCACATTTGGGGGTGAAATGAAAAATATATGCCACATTCAATGACTGCATGTCTTCAAATCAGCACAGTAAAACCTTGCTTTTTAGGTTTGTTCATCAACAATTTTGTGATATCAAACCTACTGATTTTAAGAAAATATTTCTACAGGATAAAGAAAAATGAATATAATTTAATATCCAAGTGGAATCACATCTATCCTTTCTTTAACAAATAAGTGACACTTCAATTAGTGATTGTTGGTCTAGTAAAACAAATCACAAGAAGCTCTATCAAACATGGTACTTTTTATCATTTTTAGTATATCATTTCAAACAATTTTGAAAACTTGACTATACTGGAAGTACCTATATGAATTCAATTTAAATTGGCTTTGGAATCATTCTAATTGGACATAAAATAAATATTTTGTGAACGAAATACTGCTAGGAGGTCTAGGCTGGCCACCATTCCTCAAGGGGTAAACAAATGCAATTTCTTTGAATATCATATTTGGAATTGTTTTTAAGAATTTCTTGTAATTATTATACATACTTCCTGGAAGAAGAGAGACTGTACGCCTATCTTCCTTCATCATCTAATATTGTATTGCATGCAAGTGCTATGTTTTTGCAAGTCCATGGAAGATTTGAGAGGTCAATTTCATAGATGAAGGATTTTCAAAATCGATCTTAAAAAATTTATATGTACGAATATGAAATGAAAGTATTCAAGTGAAAATTAAGTGGGAATTCACTTGATATTGAGTTCCTACAATGAAACACAAATTTGTGAAGCTTGCTCTTAGTTGCTGACCAACAACACAAACAAACCCTACAACATGAATCGAGATCAAGGAAAAAGGCATGAAGCTAATAATAAGAAGAATAAGTCAAGTTTTGTACCAAGAAAAGTCACATCCACTTCCAAAGAATCCTTTCATAAGCCATATTATTCATGATATCATCCATCATCCATATTCTATGTTAAGCTTCGTGATCATGCATGTTGAAGTCTAGACTTATTATCTATCCATTTACTACTAAATCATGACTTCAAACTAACCTATTTTCATAATATTTTCATACCTCCCTACACCATTACACCACACCTCCATCTAGAAAAGAAAATAATAAAATAATTAGAAAAAGATCAAAAATAATAAAGGAGTTTGGTTGCGAAAATCCAGGAAACTGGCACAACACAAACTTGAATTCATATCGGAAACCAACTTGTTTGGCGAATATGAATTCTATATTTTGTTTTACCATTTCTTCAGTTTTATTTTGTAGGAATCATCCTCTACAATAGCAAGATTTGGGGACAAGTCTCATAACAAGCAAGTGGAAAGATTTGGAATAAAACTATGGAAATAGTTTGAGCAGCTCTATTGAAGGGACTTGAATTACATGACAGAAGGGACCTGAAACATTATTTATAATATCACTGCAGAAGGGGCTTCAACAAAATCAACGTTCAAGCCTAAAGTACATGTCAGAGGGGACTTGAAACATCATTTACAAATTGCATAAGGGACCTAAACAACATCAACATTTGAAGGTCCTGAATCAATATCAAATGTGAAAACATAAAAGCAAAAACAAGTCTTTACATTTCATCAGAATCTATCTTGGAAGAACCATCATTATTATAATGAAGACATCATCAACCATCAACCAGTATTTTGACCAAAGGACATCGATATATTTATGGGAGTACAAGTATAGTAAGTGAGAAAAAAATTTCTCTTAAAATCTCGATTTTTTTTTTTTTATTTCTAGAAATTGTTAAGACTAATTTAGCTTGATATGCATTCTATTACATCGTATATCCTACCATCATTTATATCCATTTATATCCATACCTAAACTCATTTTATTCATTACCCCACCATACCTATACTCATTATCCTATCAATCATAATCATATTTCTTTCATTATAATCCCTACAAAATTCCTATCCATTATCATTTCATACGTTAACCCCATTCTTATTCATCATTCCGTATACCATTCCATTGATTCTAAACATTTTATAAGCATTTTTTTGATTAGAAATAAAGGACTCAATATTCTTCCCCTAAGGAATTCGTTTGACCTACAAAAACCACACAAAGGTTAAAGGTTAGTATCATAAGGAAAATAATTTAATTTTTAAAATGACCTATCCTATGGTCATTTTAAAATTAAATTAAGAAAAGAGCATAACGTAAGGTATGGAATGAGTGCAATATGCAAATATGACAAAACCTAAGTGGAAAATGAAAATTCAATGCAACGAAGGACACGAAATTATGATGCATACAAACTAAAATATGGGCATGCAACATAATGAGGGTGGCTACGAATGAAAAATGAAATGATAAATAATGTGGGGCAGTGAAATGAGTGAATCCATGAACATAACAAAAGTGGGTAATGCAAAAATAATGGTGACAAGGCAAGCATAGTTCTCGGTATTCAAACTAGAGTTCCATCCAAACAAGAAAAGCATTGCAAAATTCTAAAGGTTATGCCATGAGAAATGTAAATAGTGAAATGAAATGAGAAGAAAGAAGTGGGAAAATATAGGACCGATGCAACACTATCTATGCATTACAGCCATTATCCCACTCAAAACACAACATAGCCATTAGCTTAGGCTACACTTGCAATAACCCTGTTTAATGTACAAATGATTTTAAAAAAGGAAAGAAGCCTGTAGAGATAGCATGAGAATATCTTGGTAAATAATGCAAAAAAAGGAGAATTACATGGTTCAGGTAGGAAAGGAACACATATAAACAAATCCTGACCAGAATCCAAGTATTTTGCATGTAATCCAAATTTTTAGGCATAAAAATGATTATGAGGTTATTTAAACTCTAAAGGTTGAAGTCAAAGTGTTAAAATAGTTCTCAGAAAATCTCCAAAGATCACAAAGTGCTCCAGTGTTAACTCTAGGTTAGTTATTTTTCAGACCCCAAAGTCAGTTTGCAAGAAGGTAAGAAATCATCTCCGGATTTGTATCATTAATTGAAAGCGTAGATACGGTAAAGAAAATGTGTGCCAACATATGAGGCAGTAAACATCAATTATGGACTTGAAATTTTGTGAGCAGTAAATAATTATTCCAAGTTGTGTTGTAATTAAATTTTCAAGTGCGTTGAGTGGAGTCATAATTAAAAAATTACATTGTGTAAACAAGGAAAGAATTTATCACTCAGAGATAACTAAAGAGTTTTTCTTCCAGAACAGGTATTTCGAATCTCAAATTCCTCATGCATTGATTGTGAAAATCTATTATTTAAGAAAACACAAAAATATTATTTTTATATACAGTGGGCAATATGAGAGTTCTCTTATATACACAATGAGCATTTTCTAAGTGCATATTCATACAGTGAGAATTTTCTAAGCGTAGTTTTATACATAGTGAGCATTTTCTGTGCACAATTTTTATACAGTGAGCGAAAATTTTATATACATTGAGTATTGTTTTACACGATGGGAAATTTTTTCTCAAAACAGAGATTCATAAGATAGGAATCGAAACATGATTTTCCGAGCAATGGAAAGGTGCTAATAAATTTTTTTGTTGGTCTCTCACACAGTGAAATTCAACGAGACCAGTTTTTAAAGAGCAAAGGACTCCCTTTCAAAACCAAAATACAGGAAGATTGAGGAAGATTTCAAAAGAGGAATAACTTTTTTTTTTTTTTGTTTTTAAAATTCAATAGTCAAGTAAGCCATTTTCCATGATATATCCCTAAATACAAGTTTCATGAATAAAAATATAGAATACGCAGAAATCGAAGACAAAGAAAAATAAATTTCAGTGTTGGGGATAAAATATTGTGGAAAAGGAAAATTGATTTCATTGCTAGAGATGGATTATTGGATTGTTGGTATAAAAAAAAAATATTAAAAAATAAAAAATCGAAATACAAGGAGTAGAAGATTGCGAAAATAAAACAGAGCCTTAAATGCATGCAGTGGTTAGTTTAAAAGCATTTTTTTTTTAATTTCCCGGCGTAAGAACAAAATATTGAAATTATTGGAAATAAAGATATAGGGTTTAATTGATCTTGTTATAGTTCGGGTATCATTAGAAATAAAATGATTTCCTTATTCATATTTAAAAAATGCAGTTTGCTAGAATCTCATGTAAGTGGAAATTGACTAATTGGTAGCATTTGAAATTCCCAAAAATTTGTGAAATCATTCAATTTTTACTTCAGTATTGAAGGGAAAACACCTGGAAATAAAAGAGTTGTAAAATGTTGGATGAGCTCATAGAAGTCGAAATCACATTAGAGGAGAGGCATGATAACAATTCTTTCTGAAATCAAACCAAATATTGATAACAGTTGGTTTCATTAACATGATGAGAAAAGTTTTGAAAATAGTGCCATGATGATAAAGGTTCAGAAAAATACTCTTGATGAGAGTAAGACGATAAGAAGACGATCTCAATAGTTCAAAAAGAGACTGGAACGTAAGGATACAATGGATACAGGGGCAGTGATTGTTTCAATTCAAAATTCTATGGATTTAGATCATTATTTCTTTAAATTGTTTGAAGTATTGATACATTTTTTTACACTAATAGGGTTCATATAAAGGAAATTAATACCCTATTCCAACATCAAAGAAGGTTTTGAGGTACACCTCCAAAAGAATGGTAATATACATGATTCACATGGCAAAGAGTTTATTTAATCCATGGATGTGCTCAAATTCAAGATCCTTAGAGTATGCAAATAAAGGGAGGCCCCAATTGAATTGACAAAGGAGGAAATGGAGAGGATTTCTATATTCTTCGAGCAGCACAAGCCAGGGCCATGACATATATAGGTATAGAGGCTTTAGGATCAGTATCAACAGATACATCCACACTTAGAAGGTCAAAAAGGAGAAAGCAAGCATGAGGACATGCTTGCAAATCAACAAGGGGGAGATGTTGGTCCTCATTTTTTTATCAATGTTTGCTTATTAAAATACACCTAGTTTCCATAGTTTTAAAAAAATATACCATCCATATAGACCTTATTTTGACCAATTTATGCATATTCAAGTATATAAACTATGTTTTTCAATTCTTAGATACTTTTGCAAAAATTGGGTTTTAAGTGCATTTTTGGACAAGACTAAAATTTCTCGTAAGTCCTCCATTGAAGTCATACTTGTAGGAAACTTGGGAATGAGCTTAGCACATTTCTAGAAATATTGGGAGCTAAAAATGGACGTGTACCTATTGGTTTAGTCAAACTAATCTAAAACGAGCCTGGTCAACTCTGGTCAAACATGGCCTGTTGTCTAGAAAATCCCTAGGAAATAGGCCAAAATTAGTGATTTTTGGGGTTTTTCCAAATTTTGTGCAACTGAATGGGTGGATTCAACCAAGATAGATGGGATTAGGATAGATAAGTTTGTTAGGTACTTTTTAGTCAAGTTTGTTTATTATTTCTCTATTTAAGCCAAGACTATTGAAGGCTTAATGATGTAGAATTTCTGTAATCTGATTTTGAGACTCTTTGAAGACTTAAAATTAGTTGAAAAATCTGTTTCATTTCAATTTGTTGTTCATACGTGGTTGATTTGCTGAATTTATTGTAGCAGAGATTTCTTCAAGTGTGCAAGGCAAGGGTGGAGGGCTCCCACACCAAGCTAAGTTCACTTATTGGTTAAGTTTTCATAAATTGGTTATTGTTTCAAATGTATTTATATGTGCGATGGTTTCTGAATGAATATTGGTTTATTTATAATCTACATATGAAGGGACACACGAGAATTTAAGTTAAATTTCCTGTTCTATTTGATCTTGAACTAAAACTGAATTACATTCTCCTTTTCTTATTTGAAGCAATGGTGATTATGATAGAGTAGAATTGTGAAGAAGGACAATCTAGTCCTCCTTAGTTAGAAGCCTCTTCTTTTAGATCTTCTACATCATAAAACATTCTTAATTAGTGATTTGGATTTCCCTTCATGAAAGTAGTATTGTAGGGAAGGACAACTTGGTTATCCTATGTTAGGACCTGATCCCTTACATATTACATAAGTGAATTAGGAATTACTTAATTAGATTTTATATTTGTAATATGTATTTCTTTTAATATTTCTAATTCATCTTCTAAAAGTGACTAGCATTAGAATCCATAGACTTTGGACATGCTTCTAAGTTCAACAAACCCGAATTGATAATAAAATAATTGTGTTAATTTACTGAATAAATTGACCGAACAATAAGTATTTATGTTATTCTTTGAATGTCTGCGAGGCTAATAAACTACGTAAGAAATAATAACTATGAATTTTTTATGTAAGGTAATGAGGGTGTCTATTATTTCTTAAGATACAGTATAATTATCATCGTATTTTTGTTTAATTTCTGACATATTTAAACAAAGAGTAAAAGTAGATAAATAATAGATAAACTAGACAAAAAACCCTCTTTATATTTACAGAAAAGAACTATTAAAGAGTTGTCAATAATAATATTACAAAACTTAGAAATGGAAGCTCATTTGGGAAATAACGAAATTCATGATATATAAAGCAAAATTGGAAACTGACTAGATGTCTGTACTTTGAAACAAAAATAAGAAATACGAGATTTCCAGAGACACTATTTTTACAATATCACATAGAAAACCTATTTGTATTTTACTTAATCAGTAAAAAAAGATAGATAAAATTAGTCTCTCAACCGAAAGGATTCACCCTCAACCAAAAGAGGGAAAATATGCTTCCAACCAACTTGTTCACATTGGTTATCCAATATGGCATCGAAATCATGTACATATAATATTAAAAAAAAAGACACATAGTAGACCTGCTAGTTGATGAAGAAAAGCCTCGTGGCTACACAATAGAGGTCATAAATAACTTAAAGAGTTATAGTATTAGACAGATAACAAAAGAAAAGAACTCTATTATATCGAACTCCCAAAGGGCCTATCAAAGAGTTCGGTCTTTCCCTTTTTATCCTTTCTTCCTAACAAGAATCATGAAACTCTAAAGCATAATAGAGAAAGTAAAAACAAATGGAATATAAACACATAGAAATGAAAATAGAGTTATATTAAAAGTTGTATGTAGTGCTAATAAACATTTTCTATGTAATTTAGAAAAGAGAACTCTAAATGTTCCAAAAACTCAGTGCTAAATAAAATAGGGAAGGAATGAATTGAACTTGCATTTCAAATGTATAAAACCTTGCCATCAAAATAATACCTTCTCATTAACAGTTCCATTCATATAAGTTAAATTTCCAAAATATATGTGTAAATTGCAAATAGGAAGTCGACCTGGGTGGAGATAAATTACTATCAGGGAGTCGACCTGGGTAGAGTTCCAAAACCTCCCTTATTTTGCCAAAGCCTTCGAGCTACCTTAAGCTTTACACATAAACCTCTGAGCCAACAAAAAGAAACTAACCTAAGGAAACACAGTTCCAGCATTCAAAGGTCCCAATTAAAACACCTAAACACAGTCTTAACCAAGATTTGAGGAAAGTCAGAGTACCCGCGGGTGGTCATGAACTCAAAATTCGAAAGAGGAGTTTTCACTATTGATTCCATCCAAGCCTCTATCCCAGAAACCCTCACCTTACACCAAAATGGGAGGGAATGCGTTAGACTAAGCAAAGGAAACGAAACATGCGAGAAGAACTTAATTGCGCAAAACCAAGCAAATGGCGAATATAAAAACCCTAAACTTTACCTAAGAGGAGAGTGCCTACAAGAATGTGTCTATCAATGGTGTATCAAGGCGATGAATCTTTTGCATAACCCTCAACATTGTTTCTAAGCATCGCAGTAAGGAGAGAACTATTCGATGAACCAGGTCTACAGGTGGGAACAAATGAATCAGAGCAGAGTAGAGCCATCAACCCTCAATGAAAAACAAAGACCAAATGAAACTACAATGTCGAGTAAAAGGTTGCCAGACTGTTTGTGACCGTTCAATCCCACCAGCCTAGGAGTGTTGTCAATGGAGGACTCGAATCTTGAGTATTGTTGTTGGAAGATGGAAAACTGGGAAACTTGTAGTCATCCACCAAGACTAGGACATCAGATAAAAAAATGTGCCTGCTTATCATGGAGGGTATCAAGGCTAGGGCATCTACCATGAGGTGCCTGGGCTAGCCACGTACCTAAATATATTTTAACTCTTAACATGATTAAGGACTTCCAATCAATGCCGTGTACAAACCGTATATCATCATATGTTATATAATTAAGTCAAGGAATTAAGGTCCCGTCATTTAACATTCATTCGCTTATGACAGTAAACATGTTTAATGGTGCATCTAAAACATTTGAACTATGTTATGTTATGTTATTCATAATAACTTTCCATAACTATGTATTTATTTGGGGCATTACATTTAAATTTTTTATTTATAGATATAATGTTTCCTACATAGATGTGTTACATTTGGTATTAGAGCACTCAACTTCCAAACCTAAGGCCTCTAGAATAAGGAATAACAAAATCAATGTTGTGTAGACAAATAAATAAATAAGATAGTCAGCATGAGGAGAGTTGGAAATATACCACCTGGTTCCATATTGGAGACAGGGCCAACCTCATTTCAGGAAGGAAATCCTAAGGTTTGTGTGCAGCTGGGTGATGATATGGAAAATCCCAACGCAGACCTCTGGACAACTATTCAAGAACTGAAAGGAGAGATGGCCCGACTCTTGGTAGACAACAAAAGATTGATGCAGGAAAAAGAAAAGATTCTAAAAAGCTTGTCCAATAGACAGAATAATTGACCACTAGCCCCCAGTATGGAACATGGCCAGATGAATGGGGAACAAGAATTCCAAACTAAAAATATGGAAACAGAAGTTGGAGAAGAAAACTAGAAGGATGAATCAAGAAACATGTCTAACTAGAAGACAAAGAAGAAATAGAAAATTGAACTCCAAGGATAATTTCATAAAATCATGCCTCCTCTCTTTAACGAGGAACACGAAGAGGTTGTAGAAGAATGCTTAATTAATATGAACAAATATTTCTAGCTATATGAATATGATTAAAACTTGAAAGCCTATTTGTCCATTTTCCAACTTGAAGGGAAGGATACGTTATGGTGGGAGGAAGTAAAAACAGTCCATGGAGTTAATTAGCAAAATATAACCTGGGATAAATTCCAAAAATTCTTCAAGGAAAAGTGTTTGACTGAGAGATTCTATGATGAGAAACAAAAAGAATTCCATGATCTCCATTTGGCTCAATTGAACATGGATGAATTTATAACAAAATTTACATCCTTATTGCGATATGTTTCTTATATTCACGAAGAAAAAGCCAAAATATAATAGTTTGTGAGTAGTATTCCACTATTCATGAAGGAATGGCTGGAATTTGACAATCCAAAACCATGGAAGAAGTCATTTGAAAAGCACAAATCTGTTATCAATAGAATAAACCAAAGGGAGATACAAGTAAAAGGTGGGAAACAAAGAAAGGAAATAAATTCATTGCCAGCCATAAGGGAAATAAGAGCACCAAGACTATGGGATTATATAAAGGTCAACGTAATTAGAATGTCATTAAGCTCAGACTTAAGATACTAGGAGAAGCTAGGACCAATGAAAAAACTGGAAGAAATGAAGCAAAATTGATTAACAAACCACCTATACTGTGTTGGGGATGAGGCGGCTCGCATTACATAAAAAACTACCCTCAACGTAGGGTAGCAGAAGATCTAAGAAATTCAGGAGGCATCCATTGTGGGGGAAGTGGCCAGAATCATCCGTAACATCACAACTCTTCAAGATCATCATGCAGAATTTCAACCAACCATGGTTGAATTTGAATGTACTATTTTTTTCCAAACTTGTTTATTTTAATAGATCCTGGAGCTACACTAAGTTACGTTAGTCCCAAGGTAGTGGAACGATGTAAATTACAAATTGTTAATTTTAAAAACCCATGGTTAGTACAACTAGCCACAGAAGCAAAAAGAAGAGTTTTGTCTAAAGTAAATAGTCGCCCCTTGAAATTATATGGTAAACCTATCATAGTAGATTTAAATGTGTTACACCTAGGGTCATACGAAATTTTGATAGGTATGGACTAGTTAGAAAAGAACTAGTCCTTGGTGAATTGTAAGACAAAAGCTATTAGTTACCGAGATAAAGTTGGTGAGGCACACGAAATTTAAGGAGTTCAAAAACCTCTACATTTAAGGCTAATCACAACCTCAGAATTAGCCAAATGCATTAGCAAAAGTTGTCAAATATATGCCATACAAGTAGGGTATGTTGACTCTAAAGATAAATCTACATCACTAGAAGACATACCTATAATACAATATTTTCGAGATGTAACTCCTAAAGAAATATCGGGCCTACCCTTAAAAAGCAACAGATTTTACTACTGAGCTAATTTGAGGAGTTGCTCCAATTTCCCAAGCACCTTAGTGAATGAGCATACTCGAGTTGACTAAATTGAAAATGAAACTCCAAGAGTTACTGGATAAGAAGTATATCCATCCCAACCTATCTCCTTGGGGAGATCCGGTATTGTTTATTAAAAAGAAAGACGGAACCTTGCGAATGTGCATGGATTACTGTCAACTAAACAAAATAAGCATTAAAAAAAAATACCCTTTTCCACAGATAGATGATCTCTTTGACCAGGTGAAAGGAGCAACCATATTTTCAAAGATTGATCTCCGCTCTAGGTATCATCATATCAGAATTAGGGAGGGAGATATTACAAAAACTACTTTCAGAACATGTTATGGGCATTATGAATTCATGGTATTACCATTTTGAGTAACTAATGCCCCAACCATTTTCATGCGTCTCATGAACAGCATATTTCATTAGTTCTTAGATAAATTTGTATTAATCTTTATTGATGACATACTAATATATTCTTGGAACATGGAAGAACATAAGGAACATGTCAGTGTGGTTCTACAAGTCCGACGAGAACACCAACTATACGCCAAATACAGTAAATGTGATTTCTTTAAGGAGCAAATCCAATACTTGGGACATGTCATCACTAAGGATGGAATTTTTGTAGATCCAGAAAAGATAAGGACCATTCTGGAATGGCTAAAACCAAAGGATGTGGCCGACATAAGATCATTTATGGGTTTAGAAGGTTACTATCGAAGATTTGTGGAGGGTTTCTCTCGCGTAGCATATCCTATCAATTCTCTAAAAAAGAAAGGAAAGGCTTTCACATGGACCCCAAACTGTCAAAGGAGCTTTGATCAGGTCAAGTATCTTCTTACCACAACACCTATTCTGAGTATTGTTGATCCCAACAAGGATTATGTGGTATGTACAGATGCTAGTAAGGAAGGTGTGGGTGGCGTATTAATGAAATAGGGTCAAGTGGTTGCCTACGAATATAGGAAGCTTAAATACTATGAACAAAAGTACTCAGCATATGATTTAGAACTAACTACGGTCATTTATGCCTTACAAATGTGGCAGCATTACCTATTAGGTAAGAAATTTCTGTTAATGACTCACCCCCATATTTTGACTAATTACTTCAAACAACCAGCTTTGAATGCCACTTAAGCTTGTTGGGCTGATTTTTTGACTAAATTCGCTTTCAAAATTAAGAATTTAAAAGGAAAGGAAAACTAGGTGGCAGATGCTTTAAGTCAGAAGGTAAATTGTTTATGTGAAATTTCTTTTATTGAGTCATGAACTACCTTTTTTTAGCAGATTCAGGAATCGACCATGCAGGATGCAATATATAAACATTATGGCAGCAAGCAAAAATTCCTAATGGCCATGAATAGTAGTCGGGATATGAAATAAATGCAAAAAATTTACTGATTTGTAGGAAAAGGATATATATGCCTAACCAGAAACATCTTCGAAATATCATTTTTGATGAATACCATAAGATCCCTTATGCAAGCCATCTCGGGAATCATAAAATGATTTCTGCCCTACGGAAGGAATTTTCCTAGCCTGGTATGAAAAAGGAAGTGGCAAAATATGTAGCCAAATGCTTGGAATGCCAACAAGTGAAGGTTGAGCACCAACATCCAACAAGGTTACTTCACCCTCTACCTATTCCATAATGGAATTGGGAAACCAGGAAACCATATCTATTGATTTCATTATCGAGTTGCCTAGATCAAGGAATCAGAATGACTCCATCATGGTGGTGGTGGACAAATTGAGCAAATATTCTCATTTCATACCTATTCAATCAACTTATAGAGCATTCCAAATAGCTAACATTTTTATGAAGAACATTTTTAAACTACACGACATCCCTAATATGATTATTTCCAACCAAGATGTAAAAATTACATCAGCCTTCTAGAAATCTCTCTTTGAAGGATTGGGCACAAAACTACACTTCAGTATAGCTTACCATCCAGAAATGGATGGGCATACTGAGAGAGTGAATTAGGTGGTTGAAGACATGTTGCCAACGTATGTAATGCAGTAGCCCACTAAATGGGAAGATTATTTACAACTGATGGAGTTTGCATATAATAATGGGTACCATGCATCCCTTCAAATGAGTCCGTTTGATTTTTTGTATGGATGCAAGTGCATGACACCTTTAAGTTGGAGCAGACTGGAGGATAAGCTCTTATTAGGGCCACATATGATAGAAGAGATGGAAAGAATGGTGAAAAAGGTGTGAATTAATTTAAAAGTTGCTTAGGACTGGCAGAAGTACTTTGTCGATCAGGAGAGGAGTTCTCAAGAATTCCAAGTGGGAGATCGTGTCTATATTTGAGTACAAGCCAAGAAACGTACCTTACAATGGGCAGGGTGTGCTAAACCAACACCCCGATATTGCAGACCATTTCGAATCTTAGCTCGAATTGGACCGGTGGCTTACCAACTTGCCCTACCTAGTCACATTCATCTACACAATGTCTTTCATGTTTCTTTACTTAAGAAATATGTGTATGATGCTAACCACATAATCAAATGGCAAGATATACACGTAAGGTGTACATCTAGATATTTTGATGATAATTTGTTGGATGACTAGTTAATGACTTAGCACTCCTTGTTGTTTTATTGAAGTTGAACTGGAAGGTGAGTTCCTGGTTGAACCACTGGTTATACTAGATCAGAGAGAAGTAACGCTGTGGAAAGGAGTTATCACCTAGGTTAAAGTGTAGTGGTGGCACTATGGGATGGAAGAGGCCACCTGGGAAGATGAAAATGTAATGAAAGAAATGTTTCTGGGTTTATTTGTAGGGAGAGAACATCGGGATGATGTTCCATTTTAGGGGGGGGAGGTGTAATATCCCCCATTGATGTAAATATATATATATTTTTTTACTGCAACCAAAACAAACTATTACTACCTTAAATTATAAACTATTTTTGGAATTTAGTTATGAAAGGATAAATTTTGCAGTTATGAGTAAATATTGTTTTACGAAGTAATTAGTTATGGACATAGTTATCTGCTCCAAAACTAAATCCTAGAGTATTTTACTGGGAGGATCAAGAGGATAGGGATATTTGAGATCAAAAGTGGAAAAGGAGACTGTGTTGATGGGTCAAATAGTCTGTGAAGGTTATGTCTAGTAAGGATCAGATAGCCAGAAAACATTAGTCTCTAAGGAGAGAGAAAGCTCCTAAAGACAGGAGTGGCATGGGGGGAGATTTATCATATCAGCTAATTGCACGGCAAGGAGGAAATTAAAGTGAAAATCTTGTGTTAGATTCAGTCATAGATAGCATGAATAGATAAGAAATTTTTTTTTTATTCTCTCAATGTCTGCGTGACTGATAGAAGAAACAAATAAGTAAGACTTTCTATTATTCTTGAATGTCTACGAGACTGATAAACTGTGTAAGAAATAATAACTATGAATGTTTGATGAAAGGTAATGAGGGGATCTATTATTTCTTAAGATGCAGTATAATTATCATACTATTTTTGTTTAATTTCTAACATATTTTAACAGAGAATAAAAGTAGAGCAATAATAGATAAACTGGAGAAAAATCCCTCTTCATATTTACAGAAAAGAACTATTAAAGAGCTTTCAATAATAATATTAAAAAACTTAGAAATGGAAGCTCATTTTGGAAATAACGAAATTCCTGATATATAAAGCAAAATTGGAAAATGACCAGATGTCTGTACTTTGAAACAAAAATAAGAAAGATGATATTTCTGCAGACACTGCTATTACAATATCGCATAGAAACCCTATTTGTCTTTTACTTAATTAGTAAAAAAAGACAGATAAAATTAGTCTCTCAATTGAAAGAATTCTCCCTCAACGAAAAGAGGGCAAATATGCTTCCAACCAACTTGTTCACATTGGTTATCTAATATGGTATCCAAATCGTGTACATATAATATAAAACAAAAAGATACATAACCGACTTGCTAGCTAATTAAGAAAAGCCTTGCGACTACACAACATAACTCATAAATAATTTAAAGAGTTACAGTATTAGCCAGATAAGAAAGGAAAAGAACTCGAGTATATCGAACTCCCAAAGGGCCTATCAAAGATTTCGTTCTTTCCCTTTTTATTCTTTCTTCCCAACAAGAAGCACGAAATTCTGAAGAATAATGGAGACAATACAAACAAATGGAATATAAACACACAGAAATGAACATAGAGTTATATTAAAAGATGTATGTAGCACTAATAGACATATTTTGTGTAATTTAGAAAAGAGAACTCTAAATGTTCCAAAAGCTCAGTGCTAAATAAAATAGGGAAGGGATGAAGTGAAATTGCATTTCAAATGTACAAACCCTCACCATCAAAACAATACCCCATCATTAACAGTTCCATTCATACAAGTTAAATTTCTAGAATATAAGCATTAATTACAAATAGGCAATCGACCTGGCAAAGATAAATTACTACCAGGGAGTCAACTTGGGCAAAGTTCCAAACCCTCCCATATTTGGCTGAAGCCATTGAGCTACCTCGAGCTTTACACATGAAAATATGAGCCAAAACAAATGAAACTAACCTAAGGAAACACAGTTCCAGTAGCTTGAAGCTCCCATTTAAAACACCTAAACACAATTTTAACCAAGATCTGAAGAATGTCAAATTACCTGGGGGTGCTCACGAAATCTAAAGTCGAAAGAGGAGCTGTCACCACACATTCCATCCAAGCCTTTGTCCCATAAACCCTCACCTTACACCAAAATGGAAGGGAATGCATTAGATTAAGCAGAGAAAACGAAACATGCGAAAATGAACTTAACTATGCAAAACCAAGCAAAAGGCGAATATAAAAACCCTAAACATTACCTAGGAGAAGAGTGCCTACAAGCTTATCTCTGTCAATGGTGTTCCAGGGTGATGAATTGTTTGCAAAACCCTAGGCATTGTGTCTAAGCATCGGAGTGATGAACAGATAGTTTGATGAACCAGGTATATAGGCGGGAATGAATGAGCCAAAGCATAGTGGAGCCATGAACCCTCGACAAAAAACACAGACCAAATGAAACTACACTACCGAGTAAAAGGTTGTCAAACTGTTTTTTGGCCATCCGATCCTACCAGCCCAGGAGAGAGGTTGATGGATGAGTTGAATCATGAGTATTGTCGTTGGAGGATGGACAGATGGGCAACTTGTAGTCAACCACAAAGACCAGGAAATCAGAGAATAAATGTGCCTATGTATCATGGTGGGTATCGAGGCTAGGGCCTGTACCATGAGGTGCATGGGCTAGCCACGTACCCAAATATATTTTAACTCTCAACATGATTAAGGATTGCTAATAAATGTCATGTACAAACCGTATCTCATCATATGTTATATAATTAAGTTAATAACTTAAGGTCCCGTCGTTTAACAATCATTTGTTGATGATAATAAAGATGTTTAATGGTGCATCTAAAACATTTGAACTATGTTATGTTATTAATAATAACTTTCCATAACTATGTATTAATTTGGGGTACTACATTTAAATCTTTTTATTTATAGATATAATGTTTCCTACATAGATGTGTTACAGATGATCATAATAGACTAGTAGGAAAGAAACCTGAAAGATGGTTGTGTGTCAATAATTTCAATAATTAATGCAATCTTATGGAGATAATAAAATCTATGTGAAGACTGCATAGTAAGGGTCATCTCCTAATACTTTTATAGGATATCAACCCATAGAACGTGACCCTAATGTTGCATTGTGTAAGCATTGTGTGATTGAACACTTAAAAACAAAAATGAGTATTTTTAAAAATGTTTTATATTTATTATTATGAAATTATAGATTAATAATGAGCATTTACAAAAAAGAAAACCATTATTTAAAAGTTAGCGAGATAAATTTGGGAAAGAAACAAAATGCAATTTATATATAATATTTATATTATTAAAATAAATAAAACATAATGTTTTAGTTTCACTAGTTAAAAATTTTTCTTGGAATTGTTTTGGTTTACCCCTAGACATAAAGTTGCTTAGATGCTATTTTATGAACTTATTTTTTAGCATATAAATCTTGTTCCATGTTTAAGATTGATATTATTGTATCTACTCCAATAGTGGCAAAAGCGACGTTTAACTTAAGGGTGGTAGTATAAACCTTAGTTAACACATGATCTCCCTATTTTCAATATTCCATGAAGAATATAATGGAATATTTGGTTGAAATATTCAATTGATTCAATAAAATTCATTTTAATATTTCACATTTCCACAATTAAGAATGCTTTTGTTTTATCTTCACTAGACTTCTTAATAAATTTCTTTTTAAAAATGTCCCAACTAGCAATGAAACCACCATAATATTTGTTGAAGCTCCTAAATCTACAAGATAATTGTGAACATTTTGATTGAAAATTTCAGAAGTCAAGAAAAATCAACTCTGCATAACGTTAAATTATTCTCACTCCCCAAGGGAAACTCATCTTCTTTAAGGGAAAAGTGAAGGTATGAAAATTAGTCAACGGTTTATTGGGTGGATGCTCTATTATTTTTAGGAATCCTACACCAAATTTTTATAAAATTTGAAGTAAATTACTTGTAGATTCATTTCCATTCCTATGTATTTTATAAAATTCACTATAAACTTGTTCATAATCATACTGTTTCTTGAGCAATGACAGAGAGTTCCATGAATTATTTCCAACTATGAGTTGATTTTGTTAGTAATGTGCTATGTTTCTAGTGTGTGGGTAATCAATTTATTAAGAGAAAATATTCAGAATTTTATTTAGTCATTCCTTATCTAAGGATAATTTCCTAGAAAAAGTGGAAAACTCTTTCAAACTTACTCTTAATCGTAAAAGTCCTTATATTCAATGGTGAGTGGATGAAAAGAATTTGTTTGGATAAAGCTTACCTAATCTGTATACACGTAATAAATTGTAGAAAAGTGAATTAGATGGAAATGAAGAATGTGGACTTGGCACATTGACATTAAATTCTAAATGAACCTTTTATTTTTACTATACTTGACATCAAATTTTGAAATTAGTTTGATTTCTTCAAAACTAAATTGAAGAAATGTTTGGAAAGTTTGTTGCATCCAAAGTTTGGTTTCAGTCATCTCTCTCATATCTTCTATTGTGCAATACATTTTTTGTTGTTGATTCATAGAACCCAAGATGGCCTCCCTTATTGGTTTGGATCTAGGAAGATCAATTTCTTCATTGAAGTCTATCCCAATCTCTCATACCTTGATGTAATGTTTAATGGATTTCTTGGTCCACATTTGTATTTCCTTTTCTTTTGTTTCTCTGCAGTTTAATGAAGCATACATGAGTCTCTTGTCCTTCTTAGTCGTTTTAGGAATGTGCTGAGGTTGTAATTTTTTCCCCATTGGAGTTTATGAAAAACATTCTTTAACATTTCTATCTTCTTCAACCAAATATTCAATACTTTCGTTGATTGACAATCTCGTGATAAAATATACAAATTTTATCCATTATTCTATAGAATCTAGCTTGGTCTTTTGTTATTGTTTAGTTAACATACACTACTTGTTCCTTGAATACATTCAAACTTTGTTTAGCCTCATGATGTTGTTTCACTTGAGACTGTAGGGTTTCAACTTTTTCTTTTCGTGTTGCAGCCATAACTTCAATTTTTCCTTTCAGCTTCTTCTTTCAATATCTGATTTTCTTTTTCATGTGCCTTTCTCATTTGCTCAATATTTTGGGAAAGCTTGAGATATAATTCATTCAATTCAATTTCAAACTAAATTTGTAAGTTGGCTCTTTCAATAGTAAATCATCCAACCAGGGTCGCAAAATGAGATTGCCAACTCTCTTAAGTAAGTTCTTTACTCCTTTTTATTTGCGATTCTAACTCTTTAATTCTTTGCAACTTAGTTTCATAAGTTTCTCCAAGTTTATTGACATGATATTGTTGACTGTTAACAAATGTTCCAAGGGAATGTGAAGTTTTTTCAACTTTTTATCTCACATCTCCAGTTAGCCTCCAGCTATGTTCAATCATTCTTTCAAGAGTGTTAAGTTTCCTCTTCTTAGCCCTTGTTACAATGGATTTTGTTTGTGTATGGAAATAATATTCAATTAAAGATGGAATAATTTCTTATACTAGTTACATCTCAATGACAAAGTTAAAAGGAAATCAAGTTAGAGGAATTTTGTGGAGATGGGAGTCATGGAAACTGCGGGGGATGTTTTTGGTACTGAAAGGTTAGTGGTTTAGTGTTTTGTTAAATTGACTTTATCTATTTGTTAACACTCTTTTTAACTATTGAATGAACAACTTCTTGTTCATACTTTTCATCAATCTCCATATCTAAATTTTTTTCAATGTATTTTTGGATTGCAAGTCTTCTTGGCTGCTTTCTTTGGGATGCTCAAGGACAATAATTTCATTAGGGAAGACATTATGCTTGGTTACTTGCTCCTCTACTTTGTGTTTTTGGTCCTTGACCTCTATTATTATCATGATTTATTTAATAATCTAACCATGTTGTTGTTATTCTTTAACATTAACATCTTTGCTAGCCTTGGGTTTTGTTGATTGTTGGACTACAACAAAAACATCAGGCATGTTTTCAATTTGAATTTTTTGAAACTGCTCAGAAGAAGATGTTAGTTCTAAAAGAAGCTGAGAAAAAATAACTTTCAGACATTAAAAATATTTCCAATCTTCAATTATAATAGAAGACAAGACACTTTTTTGTTTAATATAATATTCGTAAGTGTTTTCTCTAAATTCCTAAATTTTTTCCCTATCCTCAACACTCCTTATTTTTCCTCTTTCAATCACATGATCAAACCTATCAATTTTTATGAAAACATCATCAAAAGAAGGCTTTTGATGAGTAAAAGTTTATATATAGCTTACAACCTTATAATGTTGATTTATTATTGCACTAGGGTCATTAAAAAAATGGGGTAATGAGTGAAACCAAATATTGTTAAGTTCTTTAGCTTCCTTGAATATGTGACCTGTGTCCTTTCTTTTTATTCTTCTAAACATAATCAAAAAAATTCGCCGAATCTTCTTGTGAAGTTTATTCATTTTTCATGCCTGGCCATTTAATGTTGTTTGATTTTCTACTTCTCTGAGAGAAATTATTTCAGGAATCTACCTTGGCAATACATGTGGACCAACCTCACTCCCATATATTATTATATAGTAAAAAACTCTTCAATGAACTAGTCTCATATTCAATCAAGTGCCTCTTTCAACTCTTGGCTATTCCTTGAAGAAGCACTACCAAAGAGGACTTCATGTAGAGAGATCATTACATAATTTCAAATTTCATAAAATTAATATTTATAATTACTTTCCCATAACACTGAAGCATAATTTTGAATGGGAAGCTAATCGTTAGTGGGATTATTCCACTTCGTGAGAGGAAAGGTAGCATTGGAAATCACAATGTCTAGGAGATAAGTACACATAAAAAAAATATGTTTATAGCTCGGAGGGCATGAAACTGCTAATGTCAAAGCATCTATGATGTTTTGAGACAGAATTTCAAACCAATTGAAACATTTTGAGTCATGGTGGATACTGTGAATTAACGACAACCACTGAGTCTTGCAATGCTCAAGGTCCTTTTCCCCATATCATATAGACAAAATTTTGATGATGAACCTAAAAGGCCTTTTGAAAATAACAACAGGGAAATCCTTAGATGATTTGAGTTTGAAGCCCTCTTTCTCTTCCTGCAGCCAATATTCAATCAATTTATCATAAATTTTTCCACTTGGTTTAAAAATTGTCTTGTTGAAATTATCAAGAAACTTAGACATAAAGAAGGGGTTAGGATAACTGATCTTATAAATTACTGAAACGTTGTCTCACCTCTAGGATGTAATCACATTTCTATTAGAATACGTAATTGTGCATAAATGAATGTCAATATGACCCAAAATCCATTATATTATGTCATAATAAGGAAAGATTTTAGCCCTAGCCGCAACCGTGTGTAATTTTGTCCTTCTAATGTCCTCGTATGGCGCATTTTTCTCCTTAATAAAACTTTCTGACTATAGCCACTACCTATTCTCAAAGAAATTATAAATTTCCTCCCATTTCATCACACCTATGTCTTGCATTTTGAAAGTGGTGTTGGAAATCAAAACTAAGTTCAAATAATAACTTCCTTGTTCTGGATCTTCTACCTCTTTTAGTTTTTCTTTAATCTATTGAACTCCTTACCATGAAGTAGGGGATTTGTTCTTTTTCCCAATTTTATGACATTTATGGGAAATAAAAAAACTAATTAAGATTTTTTATGAAGGTGAGTCCAATTGAATAAAAGGAAACCATTTGAAATATCACCACTTACCAAAAGTTGCAAGTTATAGAGAAAACTACTACAATTTAAGTTGAAGTTCATGTTTTCAGGTTGTTCTTTTAGAGAATAATTGACATAGGAGGTTTAATTAGAAACACAAGGTTTTGAAAGCATTGTACATCCCATTGTTTAATTCACATAATATGTAACAAATTTCAAATTAATGTGAAAATACCTCTCAACCATTTTTTGAAAAACAAGGCAAGATCAACATTGCAGTTGGGAAAACCTATATTTAAAACCTTCAAAGAAACTAAGCAAACAACTCATTTTATTAGAGAGAAAGAAAAGACTAAGAATAATGAAAGCCACTTCATTCAAGAAAAAATAATATTTTATTTGTAGATGAAGGACCCAGAAATTGGGTGGTCGAATAATCACAGGTACTTCGATAAAATTAAATAGATTTATCGGTTCCAACGCCAACTCAAAACCGAGTTAGGGCAAGTTCTAGGTTCGAGGGTCGGAGGAATTTTTAGGTTGAGAGGTTGGACCTCGAGAGATGAATTATTTTAAGAAATAATCGTATGTCCAATTTCTCAAAAGGAGCATTGATATATTTAAATAGGTCAATAAAGGGGAAGTGAGTAGCCAATCCTTTTAATGCGAAAGGACCATTGAACAAACCTCATAGCTAGGATTGAAGCAAATTTAGGTCATAAGAAGTGCTACAAGGTTAAAATAGGCACAACATCGTCAGCTCGTGTTGTGGGCCCAATAGTTATTCAACAGTTCGAGGTGCATGGAAAAAAATGAAACATGGAGAATGATGCTTGACTACCTATGCCATGTCGAGCTCGCCAAGGGCTAACAGGCATACTATAGGGCATTAAATGCCCAGCTACATGTGTCCCACTAGCTCTTTAACACAGGCGGGTTCTGGTGATAGATTAATAAAAATTAAGCGTGCGCATGTTAAAGAGCTAACTGGGGCGCATGTAGCCAGGCATTTAATTCCCTATAGTATGCCCGTTAGCTCTTGTCGTCAAGCTCAACCTCCCAACCTATTCTAGTGGGACCTACAGTCAGAGGTCCCTGACCCTTACTAACCGGAGGTTGGATAATGCTTTTGTTTGATAATGCACAAAGTGAGATAACCCCGAGTCCCAATTGTGTCGTGCACATGAAGGGGAAGTACATAGAAATTTGTGTAAAGATTCATAAAATAGTGAAAAATAATTGTCCTCGTATGTCCCAAGCCATCTACGAAATAATAAATATGATAACACGTGGTCTTTATCAAGCGTTTTATTAATTCAACATCAATACAAATGGATGATCTATTGAAAGTCCACCCTCCTCACCGTACACTATATCAAATCAACACCCCTCCAAATGGACGATTTGGTGGTGCAGTGGTGGTGCAAATATCGGTAAGGGCTAACTAGCATGCCATAGGGCATTAAATGCCCTGGTACATGCATGCTCTATAACAAAATAACACACATTTTTTGGTGCCTACATAAATTAAAAATAAAAGCTGTGTGTTATTTTGTTATAGAGCATGCATGTACTAAGGCATTTAATGCCCTATGGCAGGCTAGTTAGCCCTTGCCTGCAAATATCATTTCGAAATAAGACGAAAAGAACTTAGAACCAATTAGAATGCAAATAAATATAATTAAGAAATAAAAATATATATATAATTTTTTTTCTAATGTATACTTTAGGAATTGTTTGTTTAATTTTTAACCAACAGAGACCCGACCTCCCGACCTTATGTTTTGGGCTTAGTAGGTAATCAACACTTAGAGGTGCGTGGAACAAAAATAAAAAGGGAGAAGGAGGCCCGATTCTTGACCTGTTGACTAGTTCTAGTGGGACCCGTCATCGAGGTTGATTATAGTTGGGCTCAACAACGATTGAGGTGCGTTAAGTGAAAGCACATACCAGTGAACCCCAACTCCCAAATTGTTTCCCTTGGGAACCACAAGTATTGTCCTAATGGAATGACCTAAGTTGTAAATGGTGTAAGCTCATGATATATGTATGTAATTTTTTATTTATTTTTCAACTTGCTCATCTCTTTAGATAAATTTTAAGAATGAATATGCTATCGAGTATTAACAAATCAATTTGGTGCACTTCAAAAAACACACATTGGGAGAGTCACGTGCTTTATTAACAATGTCTTTCCATGGTACAAATTCAATTGCAACAAGTTTTGCAAAGTTACATACAAATTTTATCAAGTGTTAAAGATGTAGGTAATTTCATTAAATGCATAAGATTGCATAAATTTTAGTGAACATTGCAGTACAATCTATATTTAAAAAAAAAAGATATTTGTTTATATTATTATAATTATAATTATATTATAATGAATGTTTTTAGGTAGCTGTTAATAATAAATTACTATTCAAATAAAATAAGTTAACATATGAACTTGTTGCGCTACATAAGCCGAAGTTTGGAGTGACCAGTGAAACAATTTGGTGAAAGGAGAGAAGTCTTGACCCCCAAATTGCTTTAAGGAATTCTAGTTGTGGCATAATTGTTTGTTTATTACTGTCAGACTCGCACTATCCCCAAATTAGACCATTGATTTGGCTCAAACAATTATGTTTTCACTACATGGAAACTCTAAATAAAATAAATGCAAATATTAAAGCACAATTAGTAGAGAGGTTCTACTATATTAATTTCCTTGGGATTTTATGGACAATTAGTAACTCAATAAGATGGAGTATGTAATTAATGCAATATTGCCTCTATAGGGTTTGAAAAAGTATAGGGTCGACTCCAACTGGCCTTTGAGTTGACTACTGCCACTTGGGCCACTAAGTCGCTGCCACATGGGAGGTGAACCACATTGTTAGAATGTTATACTTTCAAGTGGGCCACTAAATCATTGTCATGTGGTGTGTATATATATATATATATATATATATATATATATATATATATATATATATATTATATATATATAGATATTGTATCTTAATATTTTAAATTTAGTCAGGGTTGGGACTTTGCCTGGGTTGAGCAGCTCAATGTACCAACAAAGAGGACTAACATTGACTAAGTCATAGGTTGGGGGTGAGGCCCATAAATAAAAACGCTTAGCCCACACAGCTCAATACTACCACTTGGGCCACAGAGAAACTCTCACGTGCAAAGATGAAAGGGGTTGTTAGAATGTTGTACTGCGACGTGGTATATATATGTATATATATATATATATATTTCAAACTATTGTATATTAATATTTTGAATTTAGTGAGGGTGAGTACTGCACCCCGATCAAACAGGGTGATGTACCAACAAAGTAGACCAACCCCGACTAGGTTGGAGGTTCGGACCATAGATAAGAAGACTATGCATGTTGAAAGGAAAATCGAGCTATCGGACAGTCGACAATCAATCATCCACAGTAAAGCTCATGCGGCAGAGGAATTTCGACTATAGTCGAGTTTGACTCCCAACATGTGTTCCAATTATGTATTCTACAATTTCACGCAATCGCGCCAAATGAATGTGTGTATTTAACACATAGATTAATAAATAAATAAACACTCGCACTGTACTTTCAAAGTTTCAGCCTATGTGATCATTGTACATGATATTAACTAAACAATCCTACAAGTGTACCATTAGCAACGCAAGTCATCATTTCTAAATAAAACTCGGCCCTCAGAAAGATATGTACCTACTATTAACTAGAAAATCAAAGAATCCAACGAGTATGATGGATGTAGAATGTGAGATTCTCAAGATAATGGCATGAAGAACAATACAGTTGTGTCTTGTAGCATTGTTATAGACATATTTGGGCACTGGAATCCTAATCACATATGTCCATAAAACAAGGGCTTCTATGTTCCTAAAAGTGTTGTTTCATACCCTAAAAGAATAAGGTCAACTGATTACATCATCTCCCAAAAGTTATCCACAGAAAACTACTCAAAACTGATCAAAACTAGACCATACAGATTTCTCAGTTCAGAGGGTGTGATGCATCTCACTTGCTCAGTGTAAAAAGTGTGATGCATACTGGCAAGCCCTTCTGTAGAATGTGATGGGCGAGAATACACAAATGGCAGAGACAGTTTGCAAGGTGGATGATCATGGAATCTTCCAGAAACTTCTCCTATGACACTTTCCTCTCTGAATTCACCCAGGGATGAGTAAGAGATCATAAATCTCCAAGTGAAATTAAGAACTATCAGAAAGATGACACTAATCAAAATCCCAGAAGCTAACTCACCCCCTGCAATCATCTATATATGGATCTCTCATCCCAGAGATCCAGAGGCTGAAATCTTGTATCTTATAAGGAAGTGTTGTTGGTTTCCTGGTGGAATATCATAGTGTTGGGTGATCTAAGCTTTTCATGCAGTGAAGAAGGGCTTTCATGCTGGGAGGATGATGCTGGGTCAAATCAATGGGTTGTAATCCTCTCTTCTAAACTCTATATCAATAAATCTATTCAAGTTTTCCTCTGCATTCTTGTATGTTTGCTAATATATGCATGTATGTGCTCAATATATATTTGGTCCTATATTGTTTATGATTGTAAATCTTTGCACTTTGAAGGTATTATACTGCTTTGAATTTACAGGTACTCTTTGAAGCGGAGTGGTTAAGGGAGGAGTGGCAAAGATTTGTCAAAAGGGGGAGAAGGAACAAGCAGAGAACCAAACGAAAGATCGAGGTTGGTATTCTTTTCTCCTCTCCTATCTATTTCTCGTAAAGGAAAGTGAAAGTAACTTTAATCCATTTCTTTCTAAGATAGCTACCCATCTTAGTGGGACTAGCACCTCTACATAGACACTGCATTTCCCAATAACAAAATGGTGACTCCATTGGCGAGCAAATAGCTTGTTTGCTTGTCTATATTTGTTTGCTTTATAAACTTACAGATAGAGCCTGAAGCCAAGCCATCTAGCCTTCAAACTGCATTTGTGATGCAAGTGCAAAGTAGATCTATGTTGCTTCAGTCTATCTCCGAGTTTTGTTTATAAATTGAACAATTAATTTGCAAACATCCTAATTGCCCTGGTGGTGGCTCTAGTAGCCTCATTAGATCAGCGCCTGTGATTTTCATTTACTGACTATCATTTGCTCGGCTTAAATCCCTGAACTGAGCTGCAAACTGTGACAAAGAATTGAGTTGAAGTCTCATCCCTGGGCCATTGCACCTTCTCCTCTTGGGAATCTAAATGCATCGTATCTTCCATCTGCAGTAGGTGATATGCATTGAACTTTCCCTGTGTTACAGGTGCGATGATCAGATAAGACCTCTTCTGCTTCCAGATTTTGGTTTTTTGTTCACTCTCTTCAACTTTATTCAAGAGTTTTTTTATTTGTGATCAATATACCTCTGTGGAAGCTCCCTTCCTTTACATGATTTAGCCTCCATAGTACAAAGAACTGTACATTTTTTTATGTATTGTTCGCCATTTACGATCCTCTTTTACAAAGAAGTAGTGTAATCAAGCTGTCATCTTTTGATTTGAAAGTGTCGCAAGTGTTGTTTTCAGTAAAAGAAAAGAATCTTATTGTTCTTGATGGTCGATTACACTGTTACTCTTCTATTTGATTTGAATTAATAGTTTTTCGAGTGTCGAAAGCAGTTTTCAATTCAAAATCCCAAAGTGTCACCATTATCTTCCTTTCATATTTTTAAAATAAAATTGTTAGTGTTGTCGCTTGAAACGATTAAAATTTGTACTTAGCATTCTTTTTTTCATTCACACATTAAGAAAGCGAAAAAAAATACATGCATGTGCATTTGCATTTAGACTACTTGTTGATTTTGATTTAGGACAATGCATCTAGTGTGTGCTCTCTGCTCTTTGTTGAAAGAATTCCACTTCTCTTTCCTTAGTAGCTAGGATTTTCATTGCAAAAAGAAGATTAAATGACTGTTTATCATCTTAGATTGCATTTTAGGAATTGTATATCTACATCATACGGTGAACCTGAAAGGCAAACTTCTTAAGAAATATCAACTGTAAAATAAATTCAATGAACATAAAAACGCTTTGAAACCTAACACACAACATTTAAAAGTCTAGGCTAGAGACGTATTCTGGTGTCATAAAGCTTGGTAACTATCGCTTTCATTGTTGGTTGGGTGATTCCTCTTCTTTGAGATGACAAGTGCCAGTAGGGACTTGTCCCCCCACGTACCATAGAGTATATATTGGGAGACAATAATAGGTTGTATCCTTTATCGTTAGGAAGCAGGGTCTGTCGCCCTATCGATCGTAATGCACTGAACACAGTGTTCGTGAAGATTGACTACCATACTGTAAAAAGTATTCTGTAGTTTTGTGATTGGTTTGGTAATCCCTCTATCTAGATTTCCAGAGTAGTCTCTTTCATTCCTTTTCATACTCCTTAAAGGAAAAGGTCCATCTGAGCACTTGTCACTTCAAGCTCATTAAAAATCGAAGGTGACTAGAGTCATCTTTTGCTTTTCTCGACTCTTAAAAATTGAAAAAGCAAGTTGTGTCAAAGCGTCTAAATTTTATTATAATCAGAATAACGTCACTGTTCCCTCATTGGTCTTAGGCTGAGAAAAATGGAACCAATCAACCAAGGATTTCCCCTTGGAGGAAATCCTAGTCCTTTCTCCTCTTTGGGAGATGTTGGTGCACCTCATATGTCCACATTTTCCCTCCCAGGATTGATAATCGGCTTGCCCATATGGCTCTTCTCGACCTCTTTCATTCAAACCACCGCAATTCCTGAGCAATCAAGTCAGCAACTACATGAGACTAGAATTACCCCCCAACCTTCTGCTTCTCTTGTTTCTCTCTCCCCTCATTCCTCTTCACTTGGTGAAGCTGGTAATGCTAAAAACCAAGTAACTGAGAAGAAGAAGAAGAAAGGGAAGGAGAAGAAGAAGAAAAAGAAGGAGCCAAAGGCAAAAAGGGGCAACCGTGCATCATTTAGCGAAAATCCACACACTGCACCATCCAAACCAAAATCTCGATGTGTCATCTGCAAAGGGGACCACTATCATCAAGATTCTCCTTGCATCTCTCAGATCTTAAGGGATTGGTCTCCTCGTTTGCACAATTTGATGTCGTCAACCTCTAAAGATCATGTTGAGAGTACACCATTAACTAGCGAAAACAAAGTCTCAGGATAGAAAGGAAAATGTAAATTTCCTTGCAAACTGTGTGAATGTAATCATGTCGTCCACCGCTGTCCCTTCTTGGAAAAAGCTAAAAGAGTCTTAGATAACTATCCTGCTTCACTGCTACAGCTTCCTCCTAGGTACAAGAAACTCTTACCAAGTCCATCGCTAGTTGAAAATCTGACTAACACGACTTTGTGGTCGGTTGAAGCATCTATCATTGAAGACAAGCTCTCTGAATCCTCACCAAACGAAAGTCAAAAGGTTGAGGTGGCAGTCGACCCAGTCCTGTCTTTAGAAGGACTATCTTCGAATGATACAGTCACCGAAGAGAATGAGAATGACATCGTTCAAATTCTTTTCGTAAACACAAACTTCAATGAACATGGGGGAAATCTACCCGTTCCTTTACTGTAGGAAGGAAGTTCATCAGGGTCATATCCGGTCGTTTATTCAGTCCCACCTCTGAGCAACCTAGTCGTTTCCTTCAATTGGAATCTACTAGGCAGACCCCATTTACTATCTAATGTACCATTCTGAATCATTGTACAAGCTTACAAAATGGTCATGTTTGGTACTGTTAGAGCCTAGATTTACCTCAAGCTTAAAAGGTAAGCTTCTAGGTCCACATCAAACCATGCTTAGCCTTGTAGCTAGCCCTACGAGGACAAGAGAGGGCTCTCTCCGGGTCAATCTCAGCAAAAGATAATTATATGGGGCTTGAGATGACTAATTTCAAAACTAATTTTAGGATATGTATGAAGTGCAAGGATTTGATTTGATTTTTCGGGGGTTGTTTGTTGGAAAAAGGGAAAGGCAAATTTGGGTCCGAGGATGAGGCCAAATTTTTGCAGAGTTCCAATTGGGGCAAGGTAGGCAGTAGTTTTGATGCTTTAGATTAAATGAATGGATAGAAAAGACTGCTGAGGAGCTGAAGAGGGCAAGAAGGTATCAAGAATCATCTTCAAACTAAAGAAAACATTGAGAAATAAACAAAACTAACAGGAAGAGCACAACAAGCTAATGAATTCTACCTTTGTCACTCAATTTATTTAATTTTAGAAGCAAAGAGAAGGGAAATGGAATACATAAAACATCAATGAACTTACAATTACATGAAGAAAAACACCATCAAAACACAGAGCCACATGAATCCCAACAAGTGCTGCAAAACCCTGGTCTTTCCTTTGCCAAAATTGCAGAAATAAAATGTAGAATCAAGTGCCAAGCAATCCCAACTGTCCAACCCTGAAAATTACTCAGAAAATACATTATATAGACCATCCTAACCCATCCCCATGCCTCTAGAGGTTGAGCTCATCATTCTAGGAGCTGTTTCAACTAATTCTAAATAAGGCACTGAAATCTAGGCAATCAAACAACTTGCCTCAATATGGAAGGAAACTGATTCATTCATTCAATTTTCACTTTTTAGTTAATGAATCCTCTAAAACAAGTAAATATGTGGCAAAATTACATCATGGTTATGAAATTACATCATGGTAGATCAAGAGTTACATGAAAAAGTGAAACTAGTCAAAACTGGGCGAATTTGTGGGCTGCTGAGTGAAAAATAGGCAAAAATCCTCTATGCACTACACTTGAAACCTACATATGTAGCACAAATTTGGAGCTGATTTTGAGGCCCTTCACAAAGTCCAAATTGAGCTCGTGATATCTCGTTGGAAAGCCCAGTCTGTCCGCTTTCCAACCCAAGTGGAATTCCTAGATTTGGATGTCATTTGCCACTCCAAAACTTCAATCTTCGAAGATTGTTTCCTATGTGTCAAAATAGCGGCAGTGAGGTCATTTTTTGAGAGTTTTTTACCTCTTTGAGGGCCCAAAACCTGCCCAAATTTCTTGGCCATGAACAAGAAACCATAATTTTTAATGCACTAGAAATACAAATTTTTTGTAATTTGGAGCTCCCTAGCAAAAGCGCGCGCCACATGGCGCAGCGCATAGGGAGGAAACCCTTGTTTTCTAGTGCAAAATTTTTCAAAATGAAAAAATTGCTCCAAATTTCTTGAAATTTGGGCTGGAACTTCTCCATCATGCGCTATTATGGGCCAAGGATGCCTCAACCAATATCTAGAGTCAATCATGCTCTTTTTGCGTCTTTTTCCTTTTTTATGCCTTCCTTAGTTTTTCCTTTAAATTTCTTATTCGTGCCTTGCAAACCTTGTTCAGTGCCATGTAGTGGAAAGCCACGTGTATTAGCAATTCTTTGTCCCTATCGGCCTTGTCCAGCAGTATCGCCAACTGGATGTTGACTATCTTGAGTCAAGTCTCTCGATCATCATTAATCTATTGCTCTAATGAAGTGAATTTAATCCTCCTCCTTTGGGCAGCTTGGCGATTCTCGCGGATGTTTTGTAACTCCATGATTGCTTGTTGATCCTCAAGGTGCTTGTTCCTCTGCTCCAAGTATTTCATAGTCCACTTAGCCCTCTCCAAGTTGAAGGACAAGGCTTTGATCTCTGTCTGCTGCTCCTCGATGATCTCTCTAAGATTTGCACTTTGCGGGCCCATGTCTGTATCGTCATTGTGAACAAGACTAAAGTACTACTCACCTGAAGGCCCCTCATTGTACATTGGCCTCTTGCCTTTGTCCTGTACCTGTGGTGTCGATGTCGGAAGTGAGGTTTGTTCCACCTCAGGTGGAGATAACACTCTCTTTACAGGTGTTAATAACTGTCTCGTGCCTTTCTGATAAGTAATGAAATAGTAGCAGTGTGAGTCTCATGGCCTTCATGCTGATAGGAGTATCCACCTGTCTCATGCCTAGTCTTTGAAGTTCCCTGTGAAGCTCTGAAAAACTCATGAGAGATGAAATCATCCGAAGTAATGCCATGTATCCAAGCTGATGAACCACCACAATTTTGATGAGAGAAAAATGGTAAATATTGTTAAACTATTGTTGAGGGGTCTTGTGCTGCACAAGGGTGGTCATCCTCTCTATGTTTGGGCACATGAAGTAAGGGATGTTCATCATCCATACCCAGGTAAAATGCATCAGCAGTCTAATGTAATAAGCATACAAGCGGGAGAACCGACCCTCACAGCTGAAATACTTCATGATCAATTTCATTAAGAGAGCATATTCATCCTTGAGGTACCGAAAATGAAGCACTCTCCTGAGTTGTCTCAAAAAACTGGGCTTGATGTACAGCTCATAGTGTTGTCGGGCAATTTTCAGCCTCTTGTTCCATGGCTCTCCAATGTTGGGTATGCCGGTTGCTAATGAAATGGACTCTGCTGTTAGCATGAAAGTGACACCAGTTAGAGTGGCCTGATCACCATGTAAATGTAGTACAATCAAGCGGGCCAACTCATGATGAAACTAAATACTAGCAACCTTCTCAGAAAATTCATAGCATGACTAACGCTGGAAACAAGTGATGGCAAGAGGGAAGGCATGTAATTCAGTAAGGGTGGTTGGTTCTTCTCTGATATGTCTACCACCTCTATGAGGCCTCCGAAGTTCATGTTCCTCCATGGGTGAGTCACTTTGGGTATTCGCTTCGTAATTAGATGAATGATCGGATGCAATAATTGTTGATAGACCACTTGGATTGAAGAAATAGGTGTTGATGTATGAAAACTTTGTTGGACTGCCTTTTGGTGATGTGTTTGATCTCTGTCACCAAGGGGAAAACATTGAAACAAGGGACTATTAGGAGAGGGGAAAACTAGTGGGAAATTTGGGAATGTTGGGATAGATTTGTTTAGGGCAATATGAGATGTTTTTGGGAGTTTTGTACAAGGTTAGGGTTTGGGATTTTAAAATAGAAAATTTGGGAAAGGGAACTTGGGATAGGGGATTAGTGGATTTTAGGTGGGTCGACAAATTTAGGGAAAAATGAAATCAGGGAAAAAATGTGATAAGGGAATGATGGAAAGAGGATAGACTTGGAAGCAAATAGTTGTCAAACCCTAGGCAACAATCTCTGTTTGAGGAATAATGATAGGGTTCGATCACTTTTTAAACATTCAACACATCAACCATCATAGCATAGCTACCAAACTTTGATGAACAGGAGAATTGGAGCTCAACCTACTTGAAACAAAGGGAATTTGTGCGTTTTTGGCAATTGGAGGCCATTCTGGAACTTTTCGTGCCCTTTAGCTGTATCCGCCGCGCAACATACCCAATGTGTCGCGCCTCCCCAGTGCGCCACGCCTGTGCAAAATTGCACTGCGTATTCACACCCAGTGCATCGTGCCTCACTAGTGTGCTGCGCCTCACCAGTGTGCCACTCCTCCTGGTAAGTGCACCACGCGAAGCAATTTTCACCCGAAGTCGCCCAACTTTTCACTTTCTCATCAAATTTGCTCTCTCTTGCTTCTCTCTTTACAAATGATCTTTCCAAATGAAGGCATTACTTATAAACCAAGAGCTTTTAAGATTTTAGCTCATGAAACCCACTTTTACAATGTTTCCAAATTAACTTGATTTCAAACTCTGTTTTTTGGACTTTTTCACCATTTTGGCTTTGTGGTGAACTTAAATGAGCTGAAATTTGCTTTTTTTTGCACGTGTTGGAGCTTCTTAGGCTAAGGAAAGAAACCAGGGTGCAGATGAAGGAATTTGCAGTGAAGAGAACACAATTTACATGATTTTAGTACAATAAATGATAAATACTTTGTGTTTTCCTCACAACAGAGTTTTGAGGAAAAACACATTTTTGAATAGTTGTCGATGAAATTTATTGATAAGGAAACCTCCTCATGTCTGCTGATGATTATTAGACACTTCGACACATTTATTGATGAAACCCTAAAGGAACCTTGACCTAATTGACCATGAAACCCTAAAGACAATATTTTGCAAATTTTAATGAAAAGAAGACTGTATATGCATTTTTTTTAAAGGAACAAACATGAACTAACAGGTAAATGACATGAGGGACATGAGGAAAACCACTCTCGTTAGATAATCCATGTGCCTAATGGAATGCAGATGACTAGGCGGGACTCCTAATATGAAATGCAACAAAAGAGGGTTTGATCTCTAATCGAGGGCTGAACAGACTGAATCTAACATTGGCTCAATGGGGATGGTTGCTCCTTGGAGGTGCCAAGACAGATTTCTGGGAGAGTAGGCAGCGCCTTTGGCCATTGGGCTATGGAGTCCATTATTTCGAAAAATCCACAAAAGGCACTTGACTCAAACTGACTCAATTGTAAAATGAAAATTACTGAAAGACTGACTCGACACACTCAAACCAAAGCTGAAATAATTATTTAGAATTATAGCCTTCACTTCGGGCCCCAAACTGAAGAAAAGATCACAACACACTCTTGCAATGAAATTGAAACAAAATGGCATATATAGTGTTAATGTAAACAACAGAAAACTTCTCAGAAATGGTACTGCTTGAACAGCCGGCCATTGATCGACCCTTTTGGACAATCGTCCCCATTCATTTCCTTCAGAAGAAAGGCATTCTGACCATGATATGCAGCAATTTTAAAGGGTCCTTTCCAAATATTTTTGAACTTACCATGTTTACCCTTTTCCTCATTCCTTGCATCCCACTTCAGCACCACATTGTCCAATTGGAATTTGTCTGCCTTTACTTTTCTGTCATAAATTTTCTTAATCCTCTCTTGCAACTTGAATGTGTTTTGGAGAACTTCTTGTCTTGTCTGCTGCAAATGGATCATTTGATTTAGTCTTCTCTGCATAGGATCGTCTTCACTACCAGTCTCCTGAAGAAGTTTGACTACTGGAGCTGCAAGAGAGGTAGGAAACACTGTATCAACTCCATAAACTAGCTCAAAGGGGGACATACCAATGGATTTCTTCTGACTCACTCGATCTGCCCAAAGCACATTAACCAACTTCTTATGCCAACATTTCTTGTTTATTTCGAGCAACATTTCAATGATGTCGACCAAAGATTTGTTAGAAGACTCTGCCAATCCGTTCCCTTGGTGATGATAGGTTGTTGAGTGTCCCAGAATGATTTTATACTTGTTACAAAACTCAATCATCCGTTTTGATTTGAAAGTTGTTGCGTTATCAGTGATTAACTTATTCGGGCAACCAAAATAAGACAAAATGTTATTCTCAAGGAATGAAATTATTACCGCATCCGTAGCTTGTCTGGTGGGAATTGCTTCAATCCATTTTGTGAAATAATTTGTTGCCATGAGGATCCACCTATGCTGACCTGAAGAAGTAGGATGAATTTCACCAATGAAATCCAACCCCCGCTGCTGAAAAGGGGCACTCACCTTAATGGGCTTAAGTGGAAAAGGCTGTAGTTTCTGACTTCCTTCAAAAATCTCACATTTATGACAGCTTTTGACAACCTTATATACATCAACAAACAATGTCAGCCAATAATATCCCGCTCTCAGAATTTTATTTGCCATTGTTTTCCAAAAAATGTGGCCGCGACGATATCCTTTACGGAAATCCTCCATGACCTGTTTTGCTTCTTCTTTCACCAAACAATTCAACAAAACACCACTGAGATCTTTCAAATAAAGTGAAGAATTAAAAATACAAAACTTAGTAGCCTTTAACTTGAGAGTTCTACTTTTGTTTCTACCCATGTCGGGTGGTGATGACAAATTCTGAAGCACATATACTATATCTGAATAGCACGGAGAAAGAACAAATATTTCAGATACCTGAATTGATGAACCTTCCTCATTCTCATCAGACATAGCAACAATCAGATTGATGTCTAAGGCGTGCAATTTGATTCAGCCATTAACTTTTCCAATCCCTGTCCTTTGACAAGCTTTGTGGGCTTTATCTCCACATCATACTCCAACAAAGCTACAATCCACTTGCCTTGTCTTCCTTCCAGATCTGTTTGCACTAAAACATCCTTGACAGTAGTGTTAGGAACATAAGCCAAAATATGAGAATGGAGAATATATACCCGAAAATTTTTTAATGCTTTTACAAGTGCACAGGCCTACTTTTCAATGATATTTTACTTCAAGGATGCATCTCGTATGGTTTAGCTGAAGAAAACAATTGGTTTTTCGTACTCATCTCTTTTCTGTGTCAACACAGTTGCCATAGTATGCTCTGAAGCAAATGAAAAAAATATAAAATCCTGAGTGTAATCCGGGCTGATTAGAACCGGAGTTGAAGAAAGAGCCAATTTTACTAGATTAAAAGAGCCTCTTACGTCCACTTCACTTGGCTATCCTTCCTAAGCATGTTTGTAATCTCTCTTAGGTGTTCAACAAGGTTAGGCACAAAGCGGCATAAAAAATTCATCTTACCATTAAAAGATTGAATCTCCTTCTTGTTCTGGGGAAGATCAATTTGTTGAATTGCTTCAACACGTGCTGGATCAATACGAATGCCATCTTTTTGTTGGCATTATGATACATATGTTGTACTTGATGGAAACCCTTTTATCTCAGATGATAAATTCTAGTGCAGCAAAGTTCACGAAATTTTATGCAGAGAAAGGTTTATTTCATGTGGAGAAAAGTTCACGAAATTTTATGCAGAGAAATGTTTATTTCATGTGGAGAAAAGTTCACGGAATTTTATGCAGAGAGAAGTTTATTTCATGTAGAGAAACATTCACGGAATTTTATGCAGAGAAAATTTTATTTCATGTGGAGAAAAGTTCACGGAATTTTTTGCAGGGAAAATTTCACGCACTTTCATGGTTGGTTCATGGTATTAGTCCAACAGTTTTTGATCCTATGGGTTTGGTCCATGGTATTGCATCCAAAAGTTTTGATCTCACGCACTTTCATGGTTGGTTCATGGTATTACTCTGACAGTTTTTGATCCTATGGTTTTGGTTCGTGGTATTGCATCCAAAAGTGTTGATCCCAAGTATTGGGTTCATGGTATTGTGTTATTATGGTTTTGGACCATGGTATTGTGAAAGGCCTACAACTATAAAAGAGGAATGAGATAATTTGTCAAAGCATCATCTGAATTGCTATTGAATATCTGATAAAGTGCTAGGTCTGGAATACTGTGATTGGGTTATGGTGCAGATCTGGATCTGAATAAAGAAGGAACCTAAGCGCAAGGAGAAGTTCTATTGATGGGTCATAATCTTTAAGCTTGAATTATAGTATCTTTTGTTCTGGGTTCAGATTTGGTGTGTGCTTACTGTTACTGTGATTTGGATAGAACTGTCGGAGAAGTGTCTACTTGATTCAGTGCTAATTGGCAAAAAGGAGATTGTTTGATGCAAAAATTCTTGATGATTGATTGATGTTGATGGATCCAGTCTGAGAATTTATGAAACGTGGTCCATGGAAGAAAGCGAAGGTTGTAGCCTTCTGTAGGCCAGCACCTATGTACTAGTATCTTGGCTAGTGCAAGAGCTAAGGGGGTTGTAGCTCCCCTCCAGGAGAAGTTGGAAAATAAGAGAGGGTTGTAGCTTTCTGCAGGTTGCATCCTGCGTACTAGCAAAGGACTGCACCAGTACAATTGTAAAAAGAAGTTTCTAATTAAAGAGAAGATAGAGACGAATTGCAGCAGGTGGATTTCACCCACATTGGGTTTCCACCTTATATCTTGCGATCTTGTGTGTGACTGTCTTCTTCTTTGTTTTACTATTTCTGGTTATTGGTTATTGGTTATTTGATACACATATTAACAATCAACATCTGAAAGATAAAGTAAATTATAAGTTTTCATAGTATACGTGGGTTCGCTTCTACATAGTTGCGGGTTTAATTAACTGAAGTAGAGTATATCATTTGGATTTGAAAAAGGAATATTTGACTTGATAATATTGATTCACCCCCCCTCTCAGTATTATTTCCAACACTTTTGAGATAATGTGTCCAAGTAGTTTGCCCTCATCCATGGCAAACAAGCTTTTCTTCGGATTCAGCGACACACCATATTTTCTGCACTTTTGAAAGAAAATTTTCAAATGATACATGTGTTCTTCATCTGAATTGGAAAACACCATCAGATCATCAAGTTACACAACCAAAAAGACATCCTTCTCATTTGCGAAAGCCATATCCATTGCCCGCTGAAATGTGGCACCTGCGTTCTTCAAACCGAAAGGTATTTTAGCATAATGAAAAGTCCCCCATGGAGTGGTGAACATTGTTTTGTCTTGGTCATCTTCATGAACCAAAATTTGGTTATATCCAAAATAACCATCGAGTAGTGACATACAAGATGCTCCAACTACTCGATGAAGTATATGATCCATTTTTGGCAATGGATAATTATCCTTCAATGAAACTTTATTGAG
>APFE031243057.1:143918-160737 GCA_000404065.3 Pinus taeda
GATATCTAGGACTGCATTCTGGTAAGCCAGCATCTAAGGATGTTTTGCTTCATATTCTCCTTTGACTTGCCTAATCACGAATTCAGAGTCACCATATATAGCAATCCTCTTAGAGTTTAGCTTAGATTTTTTAGGTCAGCAATCAAAGCTTTGTACTCAGCCTCATTATTCGAACAATCAAAAGCTATCTTGTAACAGAGTACCCGCACATTACTAGGCACTTTGTTCGGAGCGGAAAAAGGGCTGCGTACCTAAATACTAATTTCAGCACCATCATTTCCCACTGCACCATAGAAATCCATGGTCCACCAACCCTCTTCATCTTCTTCTAAGTGCTAAAATTCTGTTGGCTCCATTTTTCTTGCTTATTGTCCGTTATCTTGAACTGATTGCTCAACGGTATTTTGTTGTTCTTGTCCTTATTTCTTCAAAACTTCTTTGAAATTCTCTACTATTTCTGAAATATTATCTGCTTCAACTAACTGACTATCTATCTCATTGAAATTATCTGAATACAAAACAAAAGACTCTAGATCTGTATGTACATAATTAATTGGATGATTAATTGGTTTCTCCTTGCTTGTAATCATGTATTTCATTTTTTGTTCCCGATATAGTTTTCTCATTTGGCCAAACACAAGAATCGTTCCATAGGATAAATCTAGTTGTAATTTCCCTTTCAACTTTGCTCCCTAGGACCTGGAAAGATGCATACCAAATCTGGGAGGAATTCTTGCCACAACAACGTCCATCAAAACATTCTTCGTTGGAATCTAATCCAAACTTACAACCAAATCCTTAATGAGCCCGATACATCTTACTCTGCTAGAATCAAATGAATAAAGATCATGATATTTCCTAGTGATGTCCAAACCCAACTTCTCCATGATGGCCTTCGGCATAAGATTGTGGGAAGCACCGGAATCAAACATGGCATTATGCAACAAAAACTCATGCAATCTTAGAATGATATAAAATGGTGGCACATCACTATCTGGACACTCACCATTCAATGTTGGTCCAAAAATCAGTTCAGGTTGATCATCTTCTACACTCACCATACCAGACATTGGGTCAAAGTTCAGAACTTTAGAGACTTGACCTCTATAACTGTTGTTCCTCATTAGTTTAGTCAAGGGAATGGATACCTTCAATTTAGAAATTTCATTTTCTAAACTAAAAGCTGAAATCTTTTCTACCTCTTTGGCTGGAACATATTTTCTTTCAACTTTGTCCTTTGATACAATTGGATGATTTACTCTTTCATTTGCTAGTGGAGACTTACTAGTAGTAGGATCAACAATTTCTTTTCCTTTCTTTGGTACGTCAGGTGACTCATTCTTAGATGTTGGAACTTCCATTCTCTTTTGGATTGGATTGATAGGGACATTTCTATTTCTAAGTGAATGTTGACACTGCTGGGTGGACAAAGAATTCATATAACCTCTCTGATACTCCTTTGACTCTACTTCAAGAGCTGTGTCATTTGCCAAGATAAAATCCTCATCCTTCTGTAGAATTGAATCTTCTGCATACTTGTCATCTTCAATGATAAAGGTGGGCATATCATCAGGAGTAAATATGTGATTTTCTTCTCTTATTACGTTACCTTCATCATCAGATTGGGGACCAACAAAAATCAAGGTGTCTTTACTTGCTGTTGTTGTGGTCCTTTTCTTGTGCTCATTGCTCATGTTGTTTGATCCTAAATTGTGATTGCTGCTGGCCACAGAAATTGGGATTCTGAATCTGCGGTTCAAGCATATCAAGTGTAACCTTTCGATCATATTTTCTACCTTGCGGAGTACTTGGTATATGTAGAAGCTTCTTCCTTTATTGAGAATTTCTTCTTGGCTTTCAATCTAGCTCTCTTGTCATTCAAATTTGCCTCAACACTAACAACAATTTTCTGCATTTCTTCTAAGGTAGTCGGATCTCTCTCTCTCAATTGATATTCCATGTCTGGATCAAAACCATCTGGAAACTTAAGAAAAGATGACTTTCTAGATGGCCTTAAATCACCAGGAATTGCATTATAAAGCACATTGAATCTAATACAGTAGTCTTACATGGACTCACTGACATTCCACTTGAGATTGGCATATTTAGAAGTGATTTGAAGAGGACCTTTCTTTGCTTCCCAATGATCCAAGAACTGTCTTTAAAGCTCAACAAATGTGGGAATACTCCTTGCTGCCAAAGCTCTGAACCATTTTCTTACCTCACCGCCGAAATTTTGCACAAACAATCTAATGGTCACATTCTCTGCATCAATTTCAAGGAGATCAAAGAAATCTGCCATTCTATCCACATGCTGTTGAGCCGGAACACTCTGTGGAGTGCCATCAAACAATGGAATCTTACTCTGATAGTCAGCAGGCACGTCATCCAAGTTATGAGGTAAAGCAAGAGGAGAAAATCGAGTAGCCACGGCTCTTGGTAGATTCGGTCTTGGGGATGTTGGAGGAGTGGGTGCAACTGATGTGTGAGGTCTATGAGGAGGGTTGTGTGAAGGAGAAACAATTTTGGATGTAGAAGGAGTAAACGGAGGTGAATTTACTGCAGAGTTTTGATCTGAGACAATAAGTTGCACAGGGATGGTGGGAATAAAGGGTGGTTCGATGGGAACCCTTGAGCTAAATGAAACGATATAAAAACCAAGGGTGGCAGATGTAGTTTCTAGGAAGTCAACGATATTTGAAGCCTCAATTTCAGTATGGAGCTTTCTTAAAATAAAATTCTCAATAGACTTATTAAACTTTTCAATTTCAAGAGCTACAACAAAATCTAGGTTCGAGATGGTAGAACCAACATCACTTTCGGATTTGGTTTCAAACAATGATAACTCAAAATGCTCATCAAAATCAAGCTCTTCAAGATAATTGAAAATTTCAAGGCATGAATGAGATTTAAACACTGGAATCTCGAAACTCTCTCGACGAAGGATTCATGGAATCAAATTGGGATTTTCGTAGACAGGAGGAGGATTTGGATCTGGATTAGCTCTGGTATATCTCTTTGAAGCCAGTGTGCTATTTTCAAAAGATCAAATGGACATAAAAAAATTTCTCAGCCTATCAAATCCTAAGCTTATCATCCACAACTTAGAATCATCACATGTACCGGGGAGTTTGTAGGTTGGATTTTCCATTAATGAGACTAGAGCAGAGATTGATTGAAGTAGCATTTATCTACTCGCGCTAATGCAAAGAAAAGCGTTTCGAAGGCTACGTGGCTAATATTTAGACCTTAGGCTAGATTAGAGCCTAGATTTACCTTAGGCTGAAAAGGTAAGCTTCTAGGTCCACCTCAAACCACACTCAGCCTCATAGCTAGCCCTACGAAGATAGGAGAGGGCTCTCTCTGGGTCAATCTTAGCAAAAGATAATCATATGGGGCTTGATATGATTGATTTCAAAACTAATTTTAGGCTAGGTATGAAGTGCAAGGATTTGATTTGATTTTTCAGGGGTTTTTTGTTAGAAAAAGGGAAAGGCAAATTTGGGTCTGAGGATGAGGGAAAATTTTTGCAGAGTTCTGGTTGGGGCAAGGTAGGTAGTAGTTTTGATGCTTTAGATTAAATGAATGGATATAAAATACCACTGAGGAGCTGAAGAGGGCAAGAGGGTATCAATAATCCTCTTCAAAATCAAGAAAACATTGAGAATTAAACAAAACTAATAGGCAGAGAACAACAAGCTAATGAATTCTACCTTTGTCACTCAATTTGTTTAATTTCACAAGCAAAGAGAAGGGAAACGACATACATGAAACATAAATGAAATTAAAATTACATGAAAAAAAACAACATCAAAACACAGAGCCACATGAATCCCAACAAGTGTTGCAAAACCCTGGTCTTTCCTTTGCCAAAATTGTAGAAATCAAATGTACAATGAAGTGCCAAGCAATCCCAAGTTTCCAACCCTGAAAATGACTCAGAAAATACATGATATAGACCATCCTAACCCATTCCCATGTCTAGGGGTCGAGCTCATCATTCTAGGAGGTGTTTCAACTAATTCTAAACAGGGCACTGAAATCTAGGCAATCAAACAACTTGCCTCATGGAAGGAAACTGATTCATTCATTCAATTTTCACTTTTTAGTGAATGAATCCTCTAGAACAAGTAAATATATGCAAAAATTACATCATGGTTATGAAATTACATCATGGTAGATCAAGAGTTACATGAAAAAGTGAAAATAGTCAAAACTGGGCGAATTTGTGAGCTGCTGAGTGAAAAACAGGCAAAATTCCTCTATGCGCTGCACCTGAAACCTGTATGCATAGCACAACTTTGGAGCTGATTTTGAGGCCATTCCCAAAGTCCAAATTGAGCTCATGATAGATTGTTGGAAAGCCTCACTTTTCACCTTCCAACCCAAGTGGAATTTCTAGATTTGGATGTCATTTGCCCCTCCAAAACTTCAATATTCCAAGATTGCTTCCTGTGTGTCAAAATAGGGGCAGTGAGGTCATTTTTTGAGAGTTGTTGACCTCTTTTAGGGCCCAAAACCTGCCCAAATTTCTTGGCCATGAACAAGAAACCATAATGTTTCATGCCAAATCCAGAAATACAAATTTTTTGTAATTTGGAGCTCCCTAGCAAAAGCGCGCCACGCGGCGCGACGCATAGGGAGGAAAACCCTATTTTTTAGTGCGAAAATTTTCAAAATGAAAAGATTGCTCTAAACTTCTTGAAATTTGGGATGGACCTTCTCTATCATGTGCTATGATGGGCCAAGGATGCCTCAGCCGATATCCGGAGTCGATCATGTTCTTTTTGCCTCTTTTTCCTTTTTGATGCCTTCCTTAGTTTTGCCTTTAAATTTCTTATTCGTGCCTTGCAAACCTTTTTCCGCGCCATGCAGTGGAAAGCCATGTGCCTCAGAAATGCTTTGTCCCTATCAGCCTTGTCTAGCAGTCTCTCCAATTGTATGTTGACTCTCTCGATCCAAGACTCCTGATCATCATTAATCTCTTGCTCCAATGAAGTCAATTCAATCCTCCTCCTTTCGACAACTTGGTGCTTCTCACAGATGTTTTGTAACTCTATGATTGCTTATTGATCTTCAAGCTTCTTGTTCCTCTACTCCAAGTATTTCATAGTCAACTTAGCCCTCTCCAGGTTGAAGGACAAGGCTTTGATCTCTGTCTACTGCTCCTGGATGATCTCTCTAAGATTTGCAGTTTGCGGGGCCATGTTTGTATTGTCATCTTGAACATGAATAAAGTCCTGCTCATCTGAAGGCCCCTCATCCCGCATTGGCCTCTTGCCTTTGTCCTGTACCTATGGTGTCGATGTCGGAAGTAAGGCCCCTTCCACTCCATATGGAGATAACACTTGCTTTGCTGCCACAAATAATTGTCTCGTGCCCTTCTGATAAGTAATGAAAACTGGCATAGTAGCAGTGTTAATCTCATGGACTTCATGCTAATAGGAGGATCCACCTATCTCATGCCTAGCCTCTGAAGGTCCCTGTGAAGCTCTGAAAAACTCACAATAGATGAAATCATCCCAAGTAATGCCCTATAATCCAAGCTGATGAACCACCACAATTTTGATGAGAGCAAAATGGTAAATATTGTTAAACTGTTGCTGAGGGGTCTTATGTTGCACAAGGGTGGTCATCCTCTCTATGTTTCGGCACATGAAGTAAGAGATGTTCATCATCCTTACCCAGGTAAAATGCATCAACAGTCTAATGTGATAAGCATACAAGCGGGATAACAAGCCCTCACAGCTAAAATACTTCATGATCAATTTCATTAAGGGAGCATATTCATCCTTGAGGTACTGAAAAGGAAACACTCTCCTTAGTTGTCTCAAAAAGCTGGGCTTGATGTACAGTTCATAGTGCTGCCGATCAATTTTATGCCTCTTGTTCCATGGCTCTCCAATGTTGGGTATGCCAGTTGCTAATGAAATCGACTTTGGTGTTACCGTGAAAGTGACACTAGCTAGAATGGTTTGATCACCATGTAAATGCAGTACAAACAAGCGGGTCAACTCATGATGAAACTGAATACTAGCAACCTTCTCACAAAATTCATAACATGACTAACATTGGAAACAAGTGATGGCAAGAGGGTAGGCCTGTAATTCAGTAAGGGTGGTTGGTTCTTCTCTGATATGTTTGCCACCTCTATGAGGCCTCCAAGGTGCATGTTCCTCCATGGGTGAGTCACTTTCGGTCTCCACTTCATAATCAGATGAATGATCGGATGCCATAACTACTGATAGACCACTTGGATTGAAGAAACAGGTGTTGATCTATGAAAACTATGTTGGACTACCTTTTGGTGATGTGTTTGATCTCTGTCACCAAGGGGAAAACATTGAAACAAGGGACTGTTAGGAGAGGGGAAAACTAGTGGGAAATTTGGGAATGTTGGGATAGATTTGTTTAGGGAAATATGGGATATTTTTGGGAGTTTTTTACAAGGTTAGGGTTTGGGATTTCACAATAGAAAATTTGGGAAAGGGAACTTCGGATAGGGTATTAGTGGATTTTAGTCGGGTAGAAAAATTTAGGGAACAATGAAATCAGGGAAAAAATGTGATAAGGGAATGACGGAAAGAGGATAGACTTGGAAGCAAATAGTTGTCAAACCCTAGGCAGCAATATTTGCTTGAGGAATTTAAGATGATAGGGTTTGGTCATTTGTTTAGACACTCAACACATCGACCATCATAGCATAACTACCAAACTTTGAGGAACAGGAGAATTGGAGCTCAACCTACTTGAAACAAAGGGAATTTGTGCATTTTTGGCAATTAGAGGTCGTTTTGGAACTTTTCGGGCCCTTTAGCTGTATGCACCGTGTAGTATACCCAATGTGCCGTGCCTCCCCAGTGCACCGCACCTATGCAAAATTACATTGCATATTGATGCCCAGTGCACCATGCCTCACTAGTGCATCGCGCCTCCTGCTTAGTGCGTCGTGCCAAGCAATTTTCGCCCAAAGTCGCCCAACTTTTCACTTGCTCATCAAATTTTCTCTCTCTTAGTTCTCTCTTTACAAATGATCTTTCCAAGTGAAGGCATTACTTATAAACCAAGAGCTTTTAGGATTTTAACTCATGAAACCCACTTTTACAATGTTTCCAAATTGACTTGATTTCAAACTCTATTTTTTGGACTTTTTCACTTTTTTGGCTTTGTGGTGAACTTAAATGAGCTGAACTTTTCTTTTTTTTTTGCAGATGTTGGAGCTTCTTAGGCTAAGGAAAGAATCCAGGGTGCAGATGAAGGAATTTGTAGTGAAGAGAACACAATTTACATGATTTTAGTACAATAAATGCTAAATACTCTGTGTTTTCTTGTTTTCCTCAAAATAGAGTTTTGAGGAAAAACAGGTTTTCGAACAGTTGTCGATGAAATTTATTGATAAGGAAACCTCCTCATGCCTACTGGTGATTATTGGACACTTCAACACATTTATTGACGAAACCCTAAAAGAACCTTGACCTAATTGACCATGAAACCCTAAAGACAACATTTTGCAAATTTTAATGAAAAGAAGATTGTATATGCCTTAAAGGAACAAACATGAACCAGTAGGTAAATGACATGACAGACATGAGGAAAACCACTCTCGTTAGATAATACATGCGCCTAATGGAATGCAGATGACTAGGCGTGATTCCTAATATGAAATGCAACAAAAGAGGTTTTGACCTCTAACAGAGGGTTGAATAGACCGACTCTAACAGGTAATATCATAGATGAAGGGGCTTCTGTGAGTATCATTTCCTCAACTACTTGGAAAATGCTTGGTTCGCCATTACTTCTGCCTGAGATGACAAATATGGCAGCCTTTGACAAAGGAACCAGTCGACTATTAGGGATCCTTCCAAATGTGCCTATAACTTTGAGAAGGAAAACCATTTATATGAATGTAATGGTAGTCAAAGGACCTTTGGATTATAATCTACTCCTTGGGCGTGACTATATTTATAGCATGGGAGCCATTGTCTCCTCACTCTTTTGAGTAATGTGTTTTCCGCATGAAGGCTGAGTGGTCCAGCTCATAGACTAGCTTTTATTCCCTGGCTCACACGTAGCTAATAGTCAAGTACGATCCCTAACTGGTCTTTTCATCAAAGGAATGTCTCATCAATCTCCAGTTTGTCCACCCGAAGAACGTGAGAAATTCGGGGGTAGTGGTTGACACCGAGGGGGGATGCAACGTGGACTGCTTCGGCAGGAAAACTTCGGGTATAGGGTAGGTTTCTGTGAAGGGTATATGACTAGTCTAATACACCCATCCGTTTAGGAAAATGGGACTAGACCGGATAAGGTAGCTCCATTAGAAGGTAGGCCTTTCCTGATAAAATAAATGTTTTGTTTGCAAATTGAAGGGTGACCTGAAAAAGTCAGGCCTTTCTTGACAGAAGAAATGTTTTGTCTATTGGGGGCATTCAAACCTTTTTGCATGCAAATGAAGAGCAACAATTTATTTTCTTAGTTTGTAGATCCTAAAACCCTTTAAACTCATAGGATAGGTGGTTCCTAGCTTGCATAATGAAAGGATGTGAAGCATAGTTTCAAATGGTGCAAGCTCCTTAAAAATTGATCCTATCAATGAGACATCCTTATTATACGACTAGAACGAGCAGTTTTTGTGCGAAGTTCAAGCTCCTTAAAAATTAAACCTAAGGAATGAGAAAATGTTCCCCTAGAGTTTAAGCTCATTAAAAAATGAACCAACCTCTGGTAAATATCCTTTGAGAATGCATTATCATCAGCTTCTGAGCCCTAGTCGTGTTCTTCCCATCACCTCCACTCTGTTTAGATGATCATAGGCCTCCATTTGATTGTTTACCCTTTTGAGGAACAACTGCGAAGATTGATTTTGTTAGCCATCCTTGTGACACTGCCATGATTGGAAAATTCCAAACCTTTCCTGGAATCAACAGCTACCCAAAAATATCACTCATTCCTCAAAGACGAGTCTCCTTTAAGCTCTTTTCACTTGACTCGTAAATTATGAAAAGATTGCCAAGCAGTTGGTCTCTCCAGCTCGTTAAAGCTACTGGGAGTGCTATCCCTCCTCCAGATTTTAATATTTTTGGACCTGAGGGATTATTACACAAAAATATTGAGCATTTGTCTTGTTCGGCTGATTAAAACTAGCGAAAATTCATCCCTTTCATATTATTTTATACTTTTTCAGACTCAAGGGATTATATGACGAAAAAGGATTACTGGAATTTCCTTTTCATCCCTTTTCAGACTCTCTAAAATTGAAAAAGGACTGAGTTATCTTTGTCGTTAAACTCGTTAAAACCAATAGCGACAAACTTGTCCATGCAAATGAGAACGAGTTTCACTATCACTAGGCTCGGTAAAACATAGCAACGGGTTTGCCTGAAGGGAAAATTATACAACAAGCATATGTTATCCTCCACAAGCTTGATAAAAATAAAGAGGTACTGGTCAACAATGACTAGGGAAAAATTGGGAAGAAAACTTGAAGAAACTTTATTGGTAGCAAAGTCACTCTTGAACATGGCACTTTCACTCCATCACCATGATTGTGTCAAGTTGGGTTATTCCATTCATCTGTTATATTACCATTGTTCCACCATACCATCCATCTTTGGGGTTAATGCTACCAATCCATTTCAGTGCTGCCAATATGTTCAAGAGAAGTCAATCAGAGAATTCACCAACCCATCTTGTGTCTTATCCACTGCAATACCTTTATACTTCATTTCTTCATGACCGCCACCCTGAACCATATATCATCAGATTGTTTTCACCTGCACAAAATCATTTTCTCCATTCCGTGTCATAGATGTGGGATTCATTTAGGCCCTCCTACGATGGGTTACTTTTTGTCGATGACAACTCATTATCCAAGAAGTCAACTTAGGAACAACCCTTACAGTACTTTGAAGCTTGCATGCCTCAATGGCAAGTTTCTCACTTCCGACGACAGGTTTACATCAATGGCCTTCGATCGAAAGATTTTGCATGGTGTTTGATGCCAAGTCCCTTTTTCACACCACGCGAATTGTATTGTAGTACCTTGAGGGTCATCATCATTAACGGTGATTCCTCTTCTTACATCATTGGCTGGTAATCAGGTGATGTCTTTCCATGTTCGACTCCAGAACATTTTTCACATGGATCGACTTGTACTTCGGGTGAAGATTGGACGAGTTTGAAGACCCCAAATCTAGTTTCATCCATCCAAGTTATGATATATTCAGGAAAATAAAGACATCAAATGTACATCATTGTTGCACAGATGATCATCTGAATCAAAGGATGATGGCTCTATCAGAATCATCAGTCTACCACACAGACGGTTGTCTATCCTATGTACATGAAAATGAATTTATAAAGCTGAGCATGGGAATGCCTACCTCAACTAGATCATGAAAATATTATGAAGATAATGTATTGTATTGTATCTTATTACAGGTCACCTTCTAGTTTGAAAAACCTCGGATCCTCCTATAGTAAAAGAACTATCCTCATAATCCACCATATTTACAGTATTTGATAGAAAATCAAAAACTAAAGGATGATTAAGGTTGCTAGAATAATCTTCGTGGTAATCCAAAAGATGGGAACGATGGTGGTAATCTTCCCATGGTGCCTCTCCTATCATCATTAACTGAATGATTCCTTCGTCTGTAGGATGTACATGCGACCAAGGATCTAAAGAGGTGCCATATTCCTAAGACCTATCTATCCAAACACTCGATGAGCATTGATTTGGGTTTGCCCTGTAGGCCAAGAAAATTGATTGCTATAATATTTCTAAAATGGCGATGATCCATGCTGACAAAATGTTCAGGAATCTTCTGAATCTTTTAGATATAGAAGATATCATATTGCAGGTTTCCACCGTGGCCACTTCCACTAGATTACTCGGAGGCGGTAGGGTGAAAGTACCCATTAAGGCAGGGTCTTTTAGGAGGCCTACTCCGACATTTTGAAGCATTTGAGAGCTTCCGTGGATCATCGAGATGCTTCCCGTAACTTGTGAAATGTTGGGGAGAACGGTTTGTTGGTCGATGATTGTAATTCCTCCTTGAAAAGGAAATGCAATCTTTCTGAAGTATGTTGACACAACTATAGCCATATCATAAATCCAGGGCCTTCCCAATAGGATATTGTAATTGAGGTTTCCATCGGTAACTTCGACGTCAATTTCTACTGTTTTTCCCCCCAGTTCAACTTGCAAGTTACTTAAAATCCCATACGGGGTGTATGTTCATCCATCGAATGCTTTTAATGTCGTTGACGATCCTGATAAGGGTGGTGAGCCTAAAGTTTTCTAGCAACTCATTGACACAATGCATGTAGATACGCCCTCATCAATAATTGTTTGATGAACAATTTTGTTGAGGGCTTTCACTTGAATGAGAAAAGCGAGTTGAGCTGCTAACTGAGGTTCGTATCCTTTATGATTAAAGGCCACAAGATTGGCATCTGTTGGGTCAATCTCACCTATTGCTGATAATAGAGCTTGCTTTTGGGAGGGGCAATTTTATAGTACTTCAAGTGTTGACATAGCAGATGACGATTGGGCCAGGTCCTCTACTATATTATAATTCTGTGCTACTCTGGCACGAGGATTAAATGTCGATTTGTGTACTACTCCCTTTGGTGGCTTTATCATTAATTCAAGAATGATGGGTGGCACAACTTCAGTCGAAGTTGTTGTTGAACTACTAGGTTGATTAGTAGCCTTGTTTTTCGACATCTATGGATTCCCATAATATTTACTCTTTGTCAATATCAAAGCATCATTTTACTGTTTCGAAATGGATAACATAAGCACTTGGGATGGGGAAGCATTGTCGCTAGCAACCAGATTGGTTTCTAGGTTTGGAAACTGATCAATCAATACTACTGAGGTTTTTGATTTTTTGAAGAACTTCTTAATCTCAATTTTATGTGGATAATCTCTCATCCAATGATCCTCATCGCATATAAAACATGGATTACCGGGTTTCTTTTGCCCAGAAGGGTTTGCAGAAGATTTTTCAGGAGATGAATCATCCTGTTTCTTCTTTCTTCTTTTCCCTTTCTTCTTGCCCCTTGGTTGCTTCGGTTCTTTTCCTTTGTCGGTCGACACGACATTACTTCCGAGGTAATAAGTTCCTCATTTGCATTTTGACCGAAAACCATGTGGTCTTTCTTAGATGTAGTCTTTGCGGTTTTCGTGTTTGTCGTTCCTATCATGCCATCGTCAGCATGAGAATATTTGTTTGATTTAGGAGGAGGAGGAACAGAAAAATCTGGTCTAGGAGCATTAGGTATTTTGTCATAGAGCATGCTAGACTGAGTATAGATCAAGTCTAGATATTGTGCACGAGTGATGACTTGCTCTTCAGTGACAACGCCCCCTTTAGCCACATCTTCTGTAATAGAAGGTAACAATCACTTAATAAACCATTCAGCTAGCAGCTGATGAGGGACATATGTTTTTACCATTCGATGATAACGTCACCACTCATGAATATGATTAGATATGTGAGTGGCTGTCGTCTGCTTAAAATTGGTAAGAAGCTCTGTTCCTATTTCATACCTTATCGGTAACTGAAAATGGGTTAAAAAGGTGGTGGCAAGGACGCTGAAGTTATCAAATGAAGATCTAGGCAATTCAATGTACTATTTTGCTACCGGACCAGTAAACGTTCATTGAAAAAGGCGAAGTCTAATCAAATCATCATTGAGAGTGTTGGCTGAACACCACTGATGAAAGGTCATCACATGATTCAACGGATCTTCACCTGGATTTCCATTGAATTTAGGAATATTTGACGGAAGTTTATGAGGAATCGTCAGCCACCAAGGGGCATAAGCAATTGGATCATTTGTTAGCCGATTCAGATCTGGTAATTCTAAAGTTGCTACGAAGGACAACTATTGATTCAGGTTTGGCGAAGCATACCCAGGATAAGATGGGATCGCCTGAGTAGTGAGTCTTTGCGTACTAGCATAATGTATCTAATGCTAATAACTTTGATAAGGTTGATGGGCATAACCATTATGATATGATTGATGGTGACCATTTTGAATATATGGCTGTCCATTACCCGCAGAGCTTTTTTGCTCAGGTCCTTGGTAAGCTTGTTGGAATTGCAGTTGTTGATATTATACCAGCCATGGTTGGGAAGCCATTTGCTGTTGTCCAATACTGGCTGTTTGACCAAGATGAGGGGTAATAGTACCTGTTTGAGCCCGAGTCGCTCCAATTAAGGAGCCAATAATCGGTGATTTTGGTTGTGTCATGGAGACAAGAGGCTGTTGTATTATGACCTGAGAAACTTGAGGTTGGCATACAACAGGCAATGCTTGTACTTGCGACACCGTCACAATAGCCAGTGTAGTTGTGATATTCGACACAGGTACACTTGGTTGCATTGAGTATACAACTCTTGATTTTTGAGGTAGTATTGGCACCCAACCACTGGATGTGATTCCATCTTGACTCGAATTCTATTGTGAACCCTCATATGGTTGTTCTCCCAGAGGGAACAATGAAACGGCATACGCCCCCCCATATGGTGGAAATCCAGTGCTCAAAGGAAATATTGGACTTTGGAGACTGGACTGCCCAAATTGATACTGTTGCGAAGGATCAATTTGTTGAGACTCAACATAAGAGATTCTAGATATTATTCCGGATGAACAAACAACAACAGACCATACTGTCAAAACAGTCCCTTGGTGGACTTCCTCTAGCAGTTGAGATCTAGTTGAGATAGATGGTATACCAGTGAACATTGTCGGAGTGGCGGCAGGAGGTTCTGCTACTACTGTATTAGACGACACATTCCTAGATGTCGATGGTTGTCCAGACATATCGAGTCTATCCAAAAGACTTCCTAGTGATTCTACAGGAACTTGCGATGAAGGTAGAGTATGTTTTGAAGTAGAAGGATATAGGTGGATCCCAGTTCCAAAATGCAATGGAGTACTAGATGGAAGATCCTCCATAATTTCTTCTATACCAATCAATCGAGGCGGAAGAGGTAGACCGTCAGGTCCGTAAAATATTTTTGGTGCCAAAGAGGGTGTAGACTTTGTAGCGACAGGTACTGGAGGGGCAACACTTTTTGAATCAATCCCATATGGAGCTGGTTCAAGACTAGAAGTGTTTACCATTACACTAGGATCAGTTCTAATGTCCTCTTGTAACTGTGGAACTTCTTCTATAGAGGTAGGGATACCCGAAAGAGTTGGAGTAACCAGAGTCTCTGAGGATGTTGAAACACAAGCTTCAAACAAACAAGGAGATTTTGACCCAGTTAAACGAGTTCGCTTGGCTCGGAATGGTTCCTTTTCTGGAGTCAAAGATGGTTGACTCGTTAGTCTTCACGAACGATGGGGTTTTGATTGACTTTCTTCCACGATTACAGATCGCTTGATCAACTCAAAAATAAAAAGGGGAAAATGTTATTCCGAATTAAATGAATTTTATGATGCTTTGACACAACTTGCTTTTTCAATTTTTAAGAGTCGAGAAAAAGAAAAAGATGACTCTAGTCGCCTCCAATTTTTAATGAGCCTGAAGTGACAAGTGCTCAAATGGACCTTTTCTTTAAGGAGTCTGAAAAGGAATGAAAGTGACTACTATGGAAATCTAGACAGAGAGATTACCAAACCAATCGTAAAATTGCAGAATACTTTTTACGGTATGGCAGTCAATCTTCCTGAATGGTGTGTTCAGTGCATTGCAATCGATAGGGTAGCAGACACGGCTTCATAAGGATAAGGATAAAGCTTATTGTGGTCTCCCAATATATACTCCATGTTACGTGGGAGCACAAGTTTGTACTGGCACTTGTCGTCTCAAAGAGGAGGAATCACCCAACCTATGATGAAAGCGATAGTTACCAGGCTTTACGACGCCGGAATACGTCTCTAGCCTAGACTTCTAAATGTTGTGCGTTAGGTTCCAAAGCATTTTTATGTTTATTTAATTTATTTACAGTTGACCTTTCTTAATAAGTTTGCCTTTAAGGTTCACTATGTGATGTAGATTTAAAATTCCTAAATATGCAATCTAAGATGATAAATAGTCATTTTCTCTTCTTTTTGCAATGAAAATCCTAGCTATTAAGGAAAGAGAAGCGAAATTCTTTCAATCATAGAGCAGAGAGCACACACTAGATGCACTGTCCTAAATCAAAATCAACAAGCAGTCTAAATGCAAATGCACATGCATGTATTTGTTTTCTACTTTCTTAATGTGTGAATGACAAAAATAATGCTAATTACAAATCTGAATTATCTTTTCTTTCAAAGCGACAGTACTAACAATTTTCTTTTCAAAAAATGAAAGGAAAACAAGGAGAACACTTTGCGATTTTGAATTGAAAACTGCTTTCGACACTTGAAACACTATTAATTCAAATCAAATATAAGAGTAACAGTGCAATCGACCACAAGAAGAGTAAGATTCTTTTCTTTCACTGAAAACGACACTTGCGACACTTTCAAATCAAAAGATGACAGTTTGATTAAGCTACTGTTTGTAAAGGAGAACTGTAAATGCCGAAAAATACATAAAAACATTGACAATTCTTTGTACAATGGAGGCTGAATAATGCAACGGAAGGGAGTTTCAACAGTGGTATACTGATCACAGATAGCCAAAATCCTGAATAAAGCTAAAGAGAATGAAGAAAAACCAAAATCTGGAGGCAGAAACAGTCTTATCTAATCATTGCACTTGTAACACAGGGAAACAGGGATGCATCTCACCTACAACACACAGGAGGTGCAATGCATCCAGACTGTCAAAAGGAGATAGTGTGATGGTCTAGGGATGAGACTTTAACTTGGTTTTTGGTCACAATTTGCAGCTTAGTTCAGGGATTTAGGCCAAGCTAATGATAGTCAGTTAATACAAACATAGGGGATGATCTAATGAGGTTACGTGAGCCACCACCAGGGCACTTAGGATGTTTGCAAGTCAGATGTTTAATTCATAAAATAACCTAGAGATTGATTGAAGCAATGTTTATCCACTTTGCAATTGCATAGCAAAAGCAGTTCAAAGGCTAGTTGGCTTAACTTTAGGCTTCGTCTGTAGCTTATAAAGTAAAAAAACTAGAAACAAGTGAACATGCTATTTGCTCCCCAGTGGAGTCGCAATTTTGTTATTAGGAAAACTAGTGTCCATTCAGAGCTGCTAGTCCCACTAAGATGGGTAGCTATCTTAGAAACAAACAAACTAAAGTTACTTGCGTTTTCCTCTATGAGAAGTAGATGAGAGAGAAGCAGAGAGTACCAGCCTCAGTCATTCGCTTGGCCTTTTGCTTGTTTCATCTCCACTTTGACAGATCTTTGCCTCTCCTTCTTCGCTTGTCCCGCTTCAAAGAACACCTGCATAGTCAAAGTAGCATAATACTATCAAAGCATAGAGATCTAAAATCATAAAAAATATAGGAACAGATATATATTGACCACACAAATGCATATATCAACTCAGACATACAAGAATACGGAGGAAAACTCAAATAGCTTTATTGATAGAAAGAGTAGAAGAGAGGATTACAACCCATTGATCTGACCCAGTGTGTTGGGTATACGACCAATAGTCCCACATTGACTAGAAGTGGGGAGGATCATGGGTATATAAGGATGGACAAATATCTCCATTGGTATGAGGCCTTTTGGGGTAAGTCCAAAAGCAAATCCATGAGGGCTTAGGCCCAAAGTGGACAATATCATTACCATTGTGGAGATATGTGGTGTCCAGAATCCTTACAAGTGGTATCAGAGCCATGCCCCGAAGTTAGCCAAGTGGATGAATCCTCGGAATGTCGAACGAAGG
>APFE031243057.1:160747-180747 GCA_000404065.3 Pinus taeda
ACTTTTCACTTGCTCATCAAATTTTCTCTCTCTTAGTTCTCTCTTTACAAATGATCTTTCCAAGTGAAGGCATTACTTATAAACCAAGAGCTTTTAGGATTTTAACTCATGAAACCCACTTTTACAATGTTTCCAAATTGACTTGATTTCAAACTCTATTTTTTGGACTTTTTCACTTTTTTGGCTTTGTGGTGAACTTAAATGAGCTGAACTTTTCTTTTTTTTTTGCAGATGTTGGAGCTTCTTAGGCTAAGGAAAGAATCCAGGGTGCAGATGAAGGAATTTGTAGTGAAGAGAACACAATTTACATGATTTTAGTACAATAAATGCTAAATACTCTGTGTTTTCTTGTTTTCCTCAAAATAGAGTTTTGAGGAAAAACAGGTTTTCGAACAGTTGTCGATGAAATTTATTGATAAGGAAACCTCCTCATGCCTACTGGTGATTATTGGACACTTCAACACATTTATTGACGAAACCCTAAAAGAACCTTGACCTAATTGACCATGAAACCCTAAAGACAACATTTTGCAAATTTTAATGAAAAGAAGATTGTATATGCCTTAAAGGAACAAACATGAACCAGTAGGTAAATGACATGACAGACATGAGGAAAACCACTCTCGTTAGATAATACATGCGCCTAATGGAATGCAGATGACTAGGCGTGATTCCTAATATGAAATGCAACAAAAGAGGTTTTGACCTCTAACAGAGGGTTGAATAGACCGACTCTAACAGGTAATATCATAGATGAAGGGGCTTCTGTGAGTATCATTTCCTCAACTACTTGGAAAATGCTTGGTTCGCCATTACTTCTGCCTGAGATGACAAATATGGCAGCCTTTGACAAAGGAACCAGTCGACTATTAGGGATCCTTCCAAATGTGCCTATAACTTTGAGAAGGAAAACCATTTATATGAATGTAATGGTAGTCAAAGGACCTTTGGATTATAATCTACTCCTTGGGCGTGACTATATTTATAGCATGGGAGCCATTGTCTCCTCACTCTTTTGAGTAATGTGTTTTCCGCATGAAGGCTGAGTGGTCCAGCTCATAGACTAGCTTTTATTCCCTGGCTCACACGTAGCTAATAGTCAAGTACGATCCCTAACTGGTCTTTTCATCAAAGGAATGTCTCATCAATCTCCAGTTTGTCCACCCGAAGAACGTGAGAAATTCGGGGGTAGTGGTTGACACCGAGGGGGGATGCAACGTGGACTGCTTCGGCAGGAAAACTTCGGGTATAGGGTAGGTTTCTGTGAAGGGTATATGACTAGTCTAATACACCCATCCGTTTAGGAAAATGGGACTAGACCGGATAAGGTAGCTCCATTAGAAGGTAGGCCTTTCCTGATAAAATAAATGTTTTGTTTGCAAATTGAAGGGTGACCTGAAAAAGTCAGGCCTTTCTTGACAGAAGAAATGTTTTGTCTATTGGGGGCATTCAAACCTTTTTGCATGCAAATGAAGAGCAACAATTTATTTTCTTAGTTTGTAGATCCTAAAACCCTTTAAACTCATAGGATAGGTGGTTCCTAGCTTGCATAATGAAAGGATGTGAAGCATAGTTTCAAATGGTGCAAGCTCCTTAAAAATTGATCCTATCAATGAGACATCCTTATTATACGACTAGAACGAGCAGTTTTTGTGCGAAGTTCAAGCTCCTTAAAAATTAAACCTAAGGAATGAGAAAATGTTCCCCTAGAGTTTAAGCTCATTAAAAAATGAACCAACCTCTGGTAAATATCCTTTGAGAATGCATTATCATCAGCTTCTGAGCCCTAGTCGTGTTCTTCCCATCACCTCCACTCTGTTTAGATGATCATAGGCCTCCATTTGATTGTTTACCCTTTTGAGGAACAACTGCGAAGATTGATTTTGTTAGCCATCCTTGTGACACTGCCATGATTGGAAAATTCCAAACCTTTCCTGGAATCAACAGCTACCCAAAAATATCACTCATTCCTCAAAGACGAGTCTCCTTTAAGCTCTTTTCACTTGACTCGTAAATTATGAAAAGATTGCCAAGCAGTTGGTCTCTCCAGCTCGTTAAAGCTACTGGGAGTGCTATCCCTCCTCCAGATTTTAATATTTTTGGACCTGAGGGATTATTACACAAAAATATTGAGCATTTGTCTTGTTCGGCTGATTAAAACTAGCGAAAATTCATCCCTTTCATATTATTTTATACTTTTTCAGACTCAAGGGATTATATGACGAAAAAGGATTACTGGAATTTCCTTTTCATCCCTTTTCAGACTCTCTAAAATTGAAAAAGGACTGAGTTATCTTTGTCGTTAAACTCGTTAAAACCAATAGCGACAAACTTGTCCATGCAAATGAGAACGAGTTTCACTATCACTAGGCTCGGTAAAACATAGCAACGGGTTTGCCTGAAGGGAAAATTATACAACAAGCATATGTTATCCTCCACAAGCTTGATAAAAATAAAGAGGTACTGGTCAACAATGACTAGGGAAAAATTGGGAAGAAAACTTGAAGAAACTTTATTGGTAGCAAAGTCACTCTTGAACATGGCACTTTCACTCCATCACCATGATTGTGTCAAGTTGGGTTATTCCATTCATCTGTTATATTACCATTGTTCCACCATACCATCCATCTTTGGGGTTAATGCTACCAATCCATTTCAGTGCTGCCAATATGTTCAAGAGAAGTCAATCAGAGAATTCACCAACCCATCTTGTGTCTTATCCACTGCAATACCTTTATACTTCATTTCTTCATGACCGCCACCCTGAACCATATATCATCAGATTGTTTTCACCTGCACAAAATCATTTTCTCCATTCCGTGTCATAGATGTGGGATTCATTTAGGCCCTCCTACGATGGGTTACTTTTTGTCGATGACAACTCATTATCCAAGAAGTCAACTTAGGAACAACCCTTACAGTACTTTGAAGCTTGCATGCCTCAATGGCAAGTTTCTCACTTCCGACGACAGGTTTACATCAATGGCCTTCGATCGAAAGATTTTGCATGGTGTTTGATGCCAAGTCCCTTTTTCACACCACGCGAATTGTATTGTAGTACCTTGAGGGTCATCATCATTAACGGTGATTCCTCTTGTTACATCATTGGCTGGTAATCAGGTGATGTCTTTCCATGTTCGACTCCAGAACATTTTTCACATGGATCGACTTGTACTTCGGGTGAAGATTGGACGAGTTTGAAGACCCTGGATCTAGTTTCATCCATCTGGTCTTACAATATATTCAGGAAAATAAAGACATCAAATGTACATCATTGCTACACAGATGATCATCCAAATCAAAGGATGATGGCTCTACCAGAACCATTAGTCTGCCACACAGACAGTTGTCTATCATATGTACATGAAAATGAATTTATAAAGTTGAGCATGGAAATGTTTTCCTTAGCTAGATCACAAAAACGTTATGAATATAATGTATTGTATTGTATCTTATTACAGGTCACCTTCTAGTTCGAAAGAACCTCAGATCCTCATGATAAATCATTTCACCTGACATCAAAAGATTTTTGACCTCACGCTTTAGGGGAAGCTATTATAGACATATTTGGGCACTACAACCCCAATCACATATGTCTGTAAACCAAGGGTTTCTGAGTCCCTAAAAGTGTTGCTTCATACCCTAAAAGAACAAGGTCACTTGATTACATCATCTCCCAAAAGTTCTCCATAGAAAACCGCTCAAAACTAGTCAAAACTGGACCATACAAACTACTCAATGTAGAGGGTACGATGCATCTCACCTGCTCAATGTAAAAAGTGCAATGCATGCTAGAAGGCCCTTTTGTAGGGTGTGATGGGCGAGATTAGACAAATGGTAGAGACAATTTGCAAGGTGGATGATCATGGAATCTTCCAGAAACTTCTCTTGTGAGACTTACCTCTTTGAATTCGGCTAGGGATGAGTAAGAGAACATCAATCTCCAAGTGGAATCAAGAACTATCAGAGAGAGGACACTAATCAAAATCCCAAAAGATGACTCATCCCCTACAATCATCTATATATGGATCCCTCATTGGAGAGATCCAGAGGTTGAAATATTGTATCTTGTAAGGAAGTGTTGTTGGTTTCCTGGTGGAATATCATAGTGTTGGGTGATCTAAGATTTTTATGAGGTGAAGAAGGGCTTTCATGCTGGGAGGATGATGTTGGGTCAGATCAATGGGTTCTAATCCTCTCTTCTAAACTCTATATCAATAAAGCTATTCAAGTTTTCCTCCACATTCTTGTATGTTTGCTAATATATGCATGTATGTGGTCAATATATATCTGGTCCTATATTTTTTATGATTGTAGATCTCTGCACTTTGAAGGTATTATGCTGCTTTGACTTTATAGGTACTCTTTGAAGCAGAGTAGTCAAGGGAGGAGCAACAAAGATCTGTCAAAAGGGGGAGAAGGAACAAGCAAAGAACCAAGTGAAAGATCGAGGTTGGTATTCTTTGCTCCTCTCCTATCAATTTCTCGTAAAGGAAAGCAAAAGTAACTTTAATCTGTTTGTTTTTAAGATATCTACCCATATTAGTGGGACTAGGAGCTCTGCATAGACACTAGATTTCCCGATAACAAGCATTGGTGGAATTCAACATTTCAAAGGAAACAACAACATAAGGTTTAATGAAAACATTGGAAAAACTATATGAAACCCCTCGGCCTCAAGAAAGGTATTTATTATAAAGTGTATATTTAATACCAAGATGTCATAAACTGGATCTCTTGCTCATCATTTATATTAATTTTAACATGGTTATCATTCAATTAAGTTATGTAGAGGTAAATTTTGATGATGAATTTAGGTCTCTATTATTTCTATCCTTGTTTCCAGAAAGTTGGAATGACCTAGTTATGGCTATTTGTAACTCTATCTCTCAATCTAATATGTTAAAGTTAAATGATGTTGTTTTTGCCATCCTTAGCGAGGAAATGGAACGAAAAAGCTTCGGTGAGACATTAGGTAATGATTTGGGTGTAGAGACTAGGGGAAGAAAAATGGAAAGAGGAAGGAGCTCACAAAATCATTGTAATTCAAGAAAAGGCAGATACAAATCCATATCAACGACAATGTACTAGAAATGCAGGAAGAAAGGACACCTGAAGAAAGAATGCAAATCTCGAAAGGGAAAAGAAGGAGATGGGTAGTAAAACAATAATCATGAAGTGAATGTCATAGGTGATGTGTCGCAATATTCTTTGATTATTTCATTAGATAATATTGTTGATGCTTTGATGGTAGATTCATGGGCTTCATTCTATGCTACGCATGATAGGAAACATTTTCATGACTATGTTCAAGGATAATTTGGACAGGTTCGCCTAGGTGATGATAAACCTTGTAAAATCATTGGAATGGGTAAGGTTTTTATAAGGAAATATAATGGAAACTCATGATTATTGAAGGAGGTAAGGCATGTTCTAGATCTATAGAAAAATCTAATTTCAATAGGGTAGTTGGGAGGTGAAGGTTGTGTAACTACTTTTACAGAAAAACCTGGAAGGTCACTAAAGGATTCCTCACAATAGTAAAAGGAGAAAAGGTTGGCACATTGTATTTAAGGCTTTAACCTCCATTGGAGTAGATACAACATTGTGTAATTATAGGCTCAGGCACATGAGGAAGAAGGGGATGCAAATTCTTCACTTAAGAATTTTGTTTTCATGTTTGAAGCATGTTGATTTGGATTTTTGTGAGAATTGTGTTTATGGAAAGGAGAAGAGAGCCAGACTTATTAGAGTTGGAAAGAAAAGAAGAGAGACAAATTAGAGCTTGTGCATACATATATATAAGGGCTTGTTTCGGTATCATCTCTCAGTGGCTCTCACTATTATGTTACTATTGATGATGCAACTAGAAAAACTTGGATTTATTGTATTTGAAATAAATATGTTGTATTTGATACTTTCAAGAAATGGTAATCTTTGGTTGAGAATGAGATAGGAAATATTTTGAAGTGTCTTTGATTAGAAAGTAGAGGTGAATATTGTAGCTAAGAGTTTGATAACTACTATTGAGAGCATGGAATTCTTAGAGAGAAGATAGTTCTTGGAACACCATAGGAAAATGGTGTGTCATAAAGGATGACTAGGAGAATCATGGAGCATGCAAGGTGCATGAGATTGCATGCAAGATTTCCCTTAAAATTTTGGGAATATGTTGTAGATACTATTGTTTATATAATAAACATATGGCCTTCAATTTCTTTGGATGGTGGTATTCAGGAGGAAGGATGGACAAGAAAAAAGGTAAACTACTCATTTTTAAAGACCTTTGGTTGTGAAGCCTTTGTTCACATCAATAAAGAAAATACAACAAAGCTTGAGGAAAAATCAAAGAAATGTACCTTTATGAGACATGGTGTTAATTATTTTGGTTATCGCTTATATGCTTATGAAAATCACAAAATCGTTAGGAGCAGAGATGTCATATTCAATGAAAATGTCTTCTGTAAGGATCAAATGCAGGAAAAGGAAAACAAACAATACACAACGTTTAATGAGATCATAGAAAAGGTAAAGGTGCCTAAAAATTATAATGATTAGTAGCCAAAACAACAACAACAACCACAACAACAACAAGCACCTCAAACACCTGAAAGTGGAGTTATAATATCTGCCAAGATAAGTAGACCCCGTGAATGATACTCTTATTCATTATATTATGTATTGTTGATTGATTCTAGTAACGCAAAAAAATATGAAGAAGCAATGCAGGTACAAACTAGGAGGAAGTGGGCGAAATTCATGAATGAAGATATGGACTCCTTGATGCATAACCATACTTGGGACTTAGTCAATTTGTTTGCATCTAAAACAATGGTGCAGAATAAATGCGTTTACAGGTTGAAGGAAAAGGATAGAGGAAAATAAAGGTATAAGGCTAGACTTGTGGTGACAGGGTTTACACAAAACAAAGGTATAGACTTTAATCAAATTTATTATTTTGTTGTAAAATTACTTCAATTAGAACTATTTTAAGTCTAGTGGTAGCAAAAGATTTGTATCATGAGCAATTAGATGTAAAGAAAACCTTTCTCCATAGGGAATTGGAGGAGGAAATATATGTGTAGCAACCACATGGGTATGATGTCAAAGGAAAGCATAAATTAGTGTGCAAATTGATGAAGAGATTGTATGGCTTTAAATAGACTCCAAGGTAGTGATATGTAAAATTTGACAAGTTTATGTCTAAACAAAACTATATTAGATGTCACTATGACCATTGTGTTTATCTAAAAAAGAAAAATGATGGCACTATATTATATTGTTATTGTATGTAGATGACATGCTTTTTGTAGTGTCTAACATGTAGGAAATAAATGTGCTCAAAAGAAAATTGGAAAATTCATTTGCAATGAAGGATTTGGGTGTTGCAAAACAAATCCTTAGTATGAGAATAACTAGAGACAGGAAAAATCACAAATTAACATTGTCTCGGAGTGAGTACATAGAAAAGGCATTGGAAAAATTTAATATGCAGAATGCAAAACCAGTTAGTACAACTTTGGCTAGAAATTTCAAACTAAGGAGATATGTCCCAAGACTTAAGAAGAGATGGATTATATGTGTAAAGTTCCATATGCATCAACAATTGGAAGCTTAATGTATCCAATGGTCTGCAAAAGGCCTAATATTGCACATGTAGTGGGAGTTGTAAGCATGCATATGAATAATCCAGGAAAAGAGTATTGGATGGTAGTGAAGTGGATTCTTAGCTGTTTGAGAGGTACCAAAAATCAAGCATTATGATTTGGTGGTTCAAATATCTCTCTACATGGATATTATGTTGATGCGGATATGGTAGGTGATAGAGATAACATGATGAACACCACAGGGTATGTGTTTACTATAGGTGGAAAATCTGTCAGTTGGGTTTCAAAATTGTAAAACATTTTTGCACTTTCAACAATAGAAGTTGAGTATTTTGATGCTACAAAGGCTAGTAAGGAAGTGTTTTGGTTACAAAGGTTTATGGATGAATTTGACAAGAAGTAGAGATGGGCAGGTTATATAATGATAGCGAGAGTGTCATTCATCTTGAAAATAACTCAACATTTCATCCCGAGATTAAACATATAGTTAATGTTGGAAGATGGATAGTTGAAGCGAGAAAATATACATACTAACCAGTTTCCTACATATATGTTAGCAAAAGTTGTAACGAGGGAGAAAATGAGATTCTACTTAGTCTCAATTTGTCTTCATGTATGATGGTGAAGATGAGAGAAAACCACATCCAAGTGGAGTCATTATACAACAAGTGAAAAAAAAATACAGTTTATATAATTAGTCTCCAAGAGGGAGATCATTGGGTGTGGAGCGTGATTATCATCTTGATTGTTTAGATGCTTTTTGTTTCAGTCACGTTGGACCCCTATTCTTAATGGGTAGAAACACCTCCTATTTAATCATTGTCAAGGGGGTCCATGGAGGGCAATGATGATTTTATGAGCTACCCCCACTCTCGAAGCTAAAAATAGATGAAAAATTGCCTTGTAAAATATTGTAATTTCATAGTCAATCTAGGTCATTCATTAGGTAGATGATCTGATAGTAGAAGTTATGTTAATTTAGTTTTTTTTCCCTCGAAGGCAACCCTCAATTTATATGATGGAATTTTATTACGGTTGTGCATTATTATTTTGAGCGACAGTGCGAGAGGAGGTTGTGTGAGAGTGAAGAGGAAATTACAACAGATCTGTTATAGGTTGTATCTCTTAATTTTGTTGGATAATATAAAAGGAAGGATTGGTTTCTCCATAGGCGTAGCCCAAATTGGGTGAACAATGTATACTTATGTCTCTCTTGTTTTATGTGTTTCTTTATCTATGTTTCTGTGATATTTTATGTATTTCATTATTCTGTTAATTAATTTCTAACAACTTAATCCCATGGAGTTTTAGTATTAATCCCTTAGGTTTATAATATCAACGATGGTCTACCATGGTCAATCATAGCCAAGCATGGTCAACCATGGTTGAATGCTGCATTGTGACAATGCTTGCTTCAATATGAAAATCAACCATTGTCCAACATTGCATTATGATAAGATTCCCTCAATATGAAAATCAATCATGGTCAACCATGGTCAACCATGGTCCAAATTTGCATTGTGAGAAGGATTATCTTAATATGGAAATCAACCATGGTCAACTCTATTTATTTTAGGGTTTATAATATTTATCTTAGGGTTTATATATCTTGGTTTTATAAATTTTATCCCTTGGGTTTATAATATCAATCCCTTGGATTTATTAATCTAAGGGTTCATATTCTTAAGGTTTACTATTATTTCCTTGGGTTGGATTTTTAGTATTAATCCCTAGGTTTTATTATTCTATTGGGTTTATAATATTGATCATAGTCAACATTGTTCAACCCTCTTTTATAAATTCAATCATCATCAACCATCGTCAATCATATTTTGTAAAATCATTCATGGTCAACCATGGTTAATCATGGTCAGGCATGCTCCTACGTCACATTGTGACCAAGGTTGTATCAATATGAAAATCAATCATTGTTTCAACGATGGTCCAACATCATATATGACAAGCATTGTTTCAATATGATACTCATAGTCAACGATGATCAACCATGGTCAACCTTAGTAAACCATGTTCAACCATGTTTTATAAAACTAAACATTGTCATCCATGGTTAATCATGGTTAACCATGGTTGAATGTCACATTGTGACAAAGATTGTATTGATATGAAAATCAACCACGGTTAAGAATGGTAAACCATGGTCCAACGTCGCATTATGACATAAATTGTCTCAATATGAAAATAAACCATGCTCAACCATTATAAACCAGGTTTTTTTTAGTGTTTATAATATTTAGCGTAGGGTTTATATACCTTGCGTTTATAATATTAGTCCATTGGGTTTAATATTATTCCTCCGGGTTCATAATCCCTTGGGGTTTTAGTATTAATCCATTATGTTTATTATTCCCTTGGGTTTATAATATCAATCATGGTCAACCATGGTAAATCGTATCCAACCATGGTTGAATGTTGCATGGTGACAATGACTGTCTCAATATGAAAATCAACCATGGTCAACCATTTTCCAATGTCAAATTGTATTAAATATTCTCTTGATATGAAAATCAATCATAATAAAGCATGGCCCAACATTGCTTTGTGACAAGGATTATCTCAATATGAAAATTAGCCATGATTAGCCATGTTTATTGATGAGGCTCATCAATAGGTACATTATAAGCGTCATGATGCCATCCTCCATCTTTAGAACTATCTCTTTCTCAAATTTACTTAAATTTTTTGTTATATGCTTAGTAAGAAGGATAAAAGATGTTTGTCATGTCATGTGGACTAATATGGTTTATTTGCAGGAAATGGAGCAATTTTTGAGATGATTTCAATGCAGAGGCTCGAAGTAGACAACAAGGAGATAATCTAGGGCATTTTCCACCTCTTTAACCCCCTCAATTAACCGAAGATCACAACACACCCTCTCTCATCATCTTGAGTTCATTGGCAGCCACGTAAGTGAATGTAATGAGGAACATGGTCCACCATTCTCAAGTTGTAGGAGACAAATATTCCTATTTTTGAGGGAGATTATAGTAGCTACCCTCTTATATAAATAAGCATGTAGAAGAGTTGATGAGGACTCAAGTTTTGTCTTCAGTTGGGTATCTATTGAGCTCAACAACTTTGCACTATTATTTTGATTTTTATTTGATGTATTAGACTTTGATTCAATGATACTGAGAAGTTTCTTGTTGATTCATCACTGAGTTAGTTCCATAGGGCTAAGGCTCTTATGTTTGGGCCCAACCTAGTGGATTAGGGCTCTCTTGTGTATTTGTATCTCTTTTAGTTTGAGATTATTGCTTAGTTTCTTGCATTTCAGTATAGAATAATCCATCAAAGTCTATGATTGGAGCCTCTACCTCATCTCTCTCATGGGAGCATGAATAGAAGGATTTACAACAATAGCCCAAAAGTATTATGTTTATGATTTCATGGAAGAAGATTTGTGTTAGTCATATTACTTTTCATGTAATTGTTGTAGCTTAGGAGTTGTTTTATTGATTAGATAAGAGTTCTGACATAGATTATATAACATTTAAATTCAACTCATATTTTCGACTACTAGTTGTTTCATTTTCTCAATGATAAATGGGTTTACACATGTGATGATTGTAGGGCTGTTTGAATCTACAGAAAAGGGAACCTTCACCACCTCCATATTAGACTCCCTCACCTTCTCTTATGAACCCGAATTTTTTTTCCCAAAAATTATGTTCACGAGACCATTTTCCTAGGATCACTAAGAGCATCTAACATTGTGCAAAACAGTCCTAAAAAAGGCTTTGAGCTTGTCTAGGATATTTTTCTACCTTCACTCATTTACCTCAACCATTGTCCACCTTTTCCATACCCTTAAACCATCATTTTCACCTTTTAAACTTTCTCAATAACCCTCCTATAGCATTACAAGCCCTCTTGATGCAATACATGGCACTTGTAGTATCCTCTTATAGCACACTTGTAGCATCCTTTTTCTTCACCATTTTTTATCTTTATTGTAACTTGGACTTAGTTCATAAGGATGTTGACCCCCAGTTGTGAATTTATGATCAAGGGAGGCTCTCAGGCCACTCCAAACACTCATTTTCCTTTACTGCAAAAACATAATAGTGTTAGTTTCCTTATCATAGATTTGGCACAAATAGAACATTGATTTACATGCAAGTGTGATCTAGTTAAGTGGTACATAAAATCTTGAATTATGGTTTCGTAGGTTAGCTTCTTTTTTGCAAGAAGATTTTATAACTAGATGGATGATTGCAAGATAATGTAGTTTCCTTTCTGCAAGTACTTTAGCTCTTGCCTTTTCATGAATTGTTGCAATAACATTTACAAGTTGAGGTTAATAATATTTTCATTTTCATAGTTAGAGATAGCTTCTAAATTGCACCTTCATTAGCTAGCTTTCATTCTAATTCAATAGGAGGAATGGTCTTTGAGCACTATTCATCAAATGTCCTAGTTGAGGGTGGCGTGAGTAGAATCCCATCTATTGTGCATATTAAATTGTCACCTCGAAGTTTGTAAGAACCCCAGGTTGATAAATAGAGTTGAGGAGCCCTTGGGAGTTGCATCATTCTTAGTGTGCTACCAGGGCTCACCATTTATTTAAAGGTTTATAATCTTTATATTAGGATTTATATACCTTGGGTTTATAATTTTTATCCCTTGGGTATATTATTCCCATATTTTTATAAATCTAAGGGTTAATATTCCTAGGGTTTAATATTATTCCCTTAGATTTATAATCCATTCAGTTTTTAGTATTAATCCCCAGGGTTTATTATTCCCTTCGGTTTATAATATAAATCATCATCAACTATGTTTTATAACATCAATCATGATCAACCATAGAAGAACACCACACTATGAAAAATATTGTCTCAATATGAGAATCAACCATGGTAAACCATGGTCCAATGTCGCATTGTGAGAAATATCCCATTGATTTGAAATTAAATCATGGTCAAGGATGGACAATGATGGTCCATTGTCACATTGTCACAATGATTGTCTCAGTATGAAAATGGACCATGGTCAACCATGTTTATTTTAGTGTATAATATTTATCTTAAGGTTTATATACCTTGCATTTATATATTAGTCCCTTGGTTTAATATTATTCAACTATGATCGACCATGTTTTCTAAAATCAATCATGGTCAAACATGGTCCAACGTCACATTCTGACAAATTAATTAATAAATTCATAATTAGTAATTAATAATTAATAATTGCTGAATTAATTTATAATTAATAAATATTTAATATTTAATAACTAATTAATAATGATAATATGAATTAATAATTAAAATTTATTAATAATCATTTTAAATAATTATTGTTATTAGCATTATTATTATTATTAATATTATTAGTATTATCAAATAAATATTATTAAATAGTCAATGTATTTACATAAATTAAAATTAAATAATAATAAATTACATATTAATGTTAATAATAATTAATATATATTATTAATTATAATGAGAATAATAATAATTTTATTGTAATAGTTTTTTTTCTAATTATATTTTATTATTATATATTTATTAATAGTAGATATAACCGAAGTCTTTAGCTTATATCAACTATATTAATATTTCTAATATAGTTATACTAATTTAATTATTTTAATTTTATATAGTTCTAATAAACTAATATTAGAAATGTAGTTTTAATTTTTATATATAAATACATTCGTTTTAAATTAAATAAAAATTTATGGGTTGTGTAATACAATACAATTAAATTATTAGAATTATTTATTTTATACCTTCAAAAAAACATAAAACAGATTATCATTTTATATCGAACATATGATATAAAACACGTGTCTTGCAGGTTGTTAAATGGACATAAACAATTCGTTAATACACGTGAAGGAAATTTGACCCAAATGGGAATAAAACATTAGGCAAGATTGGATGGTGTGCCTAAATGATACCATCAACGTGGTACATGGTGGTAATATTAATTTGGTATTGAGATAAATTAGCATACCCCTCAAATAGGGGAAGGGAACACGTAAGAGGAAGAGATTAATTATTAAATAAATTTTGATGATGTTTAATTTTTTTATTATATGAAATGTATTGAATGTAAAATTAGTAGTTAATTTAAAATAAGTGTTGTTTAGAAATTATGCTTTAGAAAAAAATGCAAAAATATTACAACTTGCATTAGTCAATGCTAAATTTATCATGGTTAATAGGCAAATCAAATCTTATAGTCTTGATTTGAAAGAAACTAATAAAATGAGATGTCTAGACATTTACAAATTTACTTCTATATAAAAAGTGATGAGAATTATATTTTGATAAGTATGCAAATGTTGACTTAAATAATGGTGGGATGTAATTGATTAAAAACTTAAGAGAGAGAAAAAATTGATAGGAATATATATCTACACCTTATTGGCCACTAAATAATAATAATCATATTTTGAATCCACTAGATAATAATAATGTGTAAAACCACATTCTCATTATAATAAGTGTTCTTATTAACTAACCAATATTTTATAATAAATATCACCAATTTAAAAACAATAATTTAATGAAGTTAGAAAAAATACCAAAACATTACACATTTATAAACTTCTACATAGATAAAAACTTGATATTTTGGCTTACATGTTGATACTATTTTCTTTGAAAGTGTCATTGACAACCAGACACATAAAAATGGTATGAGACCTCTTTATTTGTGAAAAAATAAATCAACTTCCAAATAACAATTTCATTACTAAAATTTACTAAATATACCTAGAATAATATAAATAACATCAATTTATAATTATCTTATATTATAATTTAATCAATTTAATTTACATTTTAATTTTTATTTGAAATTCAAATATTATATAATTAATTAAATCACTAAATACATTAACTTAACAAATAATACAAAAGATAAAAATAACATCTTTTATTTCTTCCTTTATTTTAATCTCTCTTATAAGAAATTATATATAATATCCACACTAGTTTATAAATATCAATATGAATTTATAATTTATATTTTATACCTTTACTTTTATTTATTTATTTTAATTTATACTTTAAATTTATTTGTTCAAAATTTAATTGTTATATAATTTGAAACATATTGAATAAATTAAAAAATACATTTTTTAAATTAATTTGATTTTTTCTATAAATGAAAAGGTAATAAAACATTATTAGCCAAAACTTCATATGAACTTCCCACGAGTACGTCCAAGAGCAAGTTGTGAAAAACAACCACCAATAGTTACTTAAAGATTTCAAGTGACAAGTACGAAAACAACTACTAGTTTCTTTTAGGCAGTGGGTCTTATATCTTCTTCATAGAGCTCATGAAATCCTTTAACAAAACATTAGCTTCACTCAACCTAATCTACCATCATTGTTTCATCTAAAATTAGTTAGGGAAATTTTTTTAGAGAATAACGACCCTCTATTTTTCATTGGTAAAATGCAAAAATTGTAATTTAAAAGGAAATATTAAATAAAATAACATGCATGTGGACCTTATGCAAGGGAAGCCCTTGTGTGAGGCCCACCTAGCATCTCCACTAAACTCTTACATTTGCTAAACTACTTACATTCCAATCGCTTGCATTCTTGACTAACCGAGAAATATCCATAATGAACCGTGTTTGTGGTTGAGGTCAGTGGACTACTACTATAAGGTCACAAAGTGGACAACTATAGTTCAATTTACCATGTTATCATAAATAAATAGATGTTGCTCTTTATTTTGTAGATTGTGGGTACCATTCCATTCAGCATACCAAATGACCAAAGCAAACTAGTATTGTCTTATTTCCAAGCTCAGATTCTATTGTTCTATTGCCTCTTGAGATGAGAATGGTAATCCCAAAAATGCACTCTGCAAAGTCTTGGTTTCTTATTAGCCTTTATTCAGGAAGCTTAATGATTTGATTAGGAAACTTAGTTTTTGTTGTGCTAAAATTCCTTTTCATAATATATTAAATACGCTTGAGGATTTATGAAATTATTTGCAAGTTTAAACATGGGTTTTTGAGTTCTTTTATGTAATTTTTATGTGAAAATCAACATAAAACAAATGATTTAACAACAACTTATAATAGACATAAACAACACCATAAACAGTATCACCATATCACAAGATGAAGAAGTTCACCTCTCTTGGGATACGTCTCCTTGGTCCAGCTTCCAATGGCTTGACCCTGTCTATTATGCTCAAAATTATGAATACATCAATTTAGAATGCTTAGAAAGCTCTAAAACATGTTCCAATGGCTCCAGAATGCCGAAAAATTCCTGTGTAGCCTCTTTCTACTCCTGATTTGGTAAAACACTAAATAAGTTATTGCCTTTCCCAACCTTCTACTAATCACACCGCAAATTCCCCAAAAATTCGGCACCATTGTACAATTTTGGCCCAAAAAATGCACTCACGAAGTGGAACTTTCACTAAAGATCAAGTCAATTTGTCGGACACATTAAATTTACTCTAATGCATTATTTCTTAAAAACGTGGCCACATGGGGGGCCACATACTAGGGGCTAAGGCCAATAGCCTGTCCCCACTAGCCAGGCCCCTGCATTTTTGATCAGGTGCTTAGAATTATGCTCAAAAATCAAAGTCACTAGAATAGTGTGGAACATGAACGATCACATGGTGCTTGTCATCCTAAATCTGGCCCAACTTGTTTCACGCGAAACAAACTCAATATGACTCCATAAATGAGTTCTGTCCACTTTGTCAAACAAGAAAATTTAAAAAGAAAAAGGACATCCCAGAGAGTAGTGTGTACTGCTAATGTGGCATTGACTGCATAGGGTTTGTGGCATTTGACTTGGTCAAAGTTCCCTCGGAAAATTGGGTCATTCCAATTTCCATATTGGTACTCATTGAAATCAGTGATTTTCTATGGTGGGAATGATGGACAACCACGGGTTGACACATGGCCCAGCCAGAAGCCACCACGTTGCATCTCGGGAGGCCACCAAAATGTTGTTATAGACTAGGGAAGAGGTAGTGGTTGTTGAACCCGCAACCTCCCAACACAAAATGGAGTTCAATACCATTGCATCAATGGGTTACCACTTAACCTTATTGAATGCACCCAATATTTGAACTTCATTTCCGCAATGGTTGGGGGGTAGAGTAGACTTAACTGCCCCCCATGTGAGCACCTGTGTGACTTCCAACCTTAACCACCATTGCTGACCATCGTCACCTAACCACCAATGCCCAATCGTCGAAGGTCTCTGCCATGTGAACATCCATCCTCGACAGTTATGCTAACAACCAGATCCAGTGGTCTCCAACCACCATTCAAACCACGCAATGTGTCCACGTATTGGCATTTAATGTAACCATTGGTGGGTTTTAATGGGCAAGTTATCGGTGGAACAAATCGGCCTAAAAATTAGGGAATTTGTAGCTCTGATAGTAGAATTTTGGGGAAATTTTCTAGTTTGTTACCAGATTTTGGGTAGAATGTAGAGCAAATAGTGGGAAAACTAGGAGAGGTCATAGATTCTCTAGTTTTCGAAAAAAATTGGGTGTAGAAAGAGGCTAGGTAGGCATTTTTTAACATTTTGGACTCACTGGAGTAGATTTTAAAAGCATTTGAGCATTTTAAACACATACGTTTACACATTTTGAGCAAAATAGAGAGCCACAAGCCATTAGAAGTTGGAGCAAGGAGTCATAGCCCAAGAGGGGTGAACTCCTTCATCATGTTCCTATTGTGTTGTGTTTTTGGTGACGTCCTGTAAATTTTTATGTTTCTTTCTAGTCTCTTATTTATGTTAAAATTGCTCATAAAAGCAACATAAAAACTCAAATCTCACTTGCAAAACTCATGAATCCTTAAGCACAAGAATAGTATTTTGTTTCTAATCTGAGGAGGATCTTAGCACAGTAAACTATGTTTCTTAATCACATCAACTTCTCTCCATCGGTGGTCATATTGAGGTGGTGTGACTAAGGGCAAGCTCCCCGTGGGCTAGCCCCTCCCCAGAAATGGTGCCCATAGTCTTCAAATATAGTCCGACAACATAAGTGTTAAGAAACAAATGTGATGGTGTATTGGCGAAGGCTTTGGACCCCTACTATCTCTACCCAAACTTGACCCATAATTTTCATTCCCCCTAGGCTACCATGTGGCATCTTCTGGTTGATCCACGTGTCAGCCTATGGTTGGCCACCAACCTAGCCAATCAAAATGCCAAATTTCAAACCAATAAGAATATTCCACTTGGCACAATACCATTCACTGAGCCTGTTGACCAGTCAAAGTGCCACATACACCTGCTTAGTAAGTGCCACGTCATTAGTATGCACTCTTGATTGCGCTGTCAATTTTTTGCAAAAAATTGCATGTTTGGGAAAGTGAATAGAACATGATTATGGGATAATACATATCCATTTCACACAAAACAAGTTGCGATGGATTTAGTATGACAGAATCTACACGATCGTCTAGGTTCCATATTGATAAGAAAACTTTGAATTTTGAGCAGCTAATCATTCCTCCACACTAGAAGCCTTTTGGACCAAAAAATATCACTTTCAGTTGTCTAGAAGATGTGGCTACAATTCCCTCACCTTTCCAATCTTGATACATTCATCACTGACTTGGAACTTGTCATCTACCTGATGCTTGTCATTCCTTGACTTGTACTTGCCTTTTCTCTTTTCCAGCTTATCTTGCATTGTTTGATATACCTTTTGGAGTTGTTCAATGAACTCATTGGCTTTTTCCATGTTACCATCAACAACAACATCCTCCTTACCAATATGACACAATACATTATGATGCGAATGGTAAAAAAATTCGTCTACTTGATTCCCTTGACTCAAGCTTGAATGTACATCTTGAAAGTATGTATTTTGTTGATCATAAATTTCATGTAAAACAAAATGATACTTGAGGGAATTAGTTATAAAAACTATAGGCCTAGAAAGAATATCAATAAACTTGTCACTTATACCTTTCTTATTCCTTTGTACTAAGTGGAACAGTAGAGGAAAACCCATCCAATGAAGGTGTCTTTGTTGCTGCAACTTAGTCACTGCAACATTGAAAATTTCTGAATGAAATGAAATGGGCTTACCATATTACATAAAGACTGCGCCCATGGCATAGTCACATACAACAACCTTAAACACAAATGACTTTTTCAAGTTTATAAGAACAAGTATGAAGGTTGAACTGAGCTTTCATCTTAAAGCATCAAATGCCTCTTATTGTTTTCCTCCCCATTGGAAGAAATTTTTCACAACTGCTAAAGAATGCAAATGAGCTACAATAGAAGAAAATTTAGCAAAATTTTTCCTCCAACATTGGGCTGCTCCCAAAAAGCCTCTTATCTAAATCACTATCTTGAGCATTGACCGATCCATAATGGCATCAATCTTGGAGAGGTCTAACTTCAGTTCACATTCTCCAATATTATGGTCCAAGTACATAAAAGAAGGTTTACACAAATCATACTTTGACATCTCCAATAAAAAATATTTTTGACTTACGACATCAAGTGGTTTTCTCTCACAGTTGAGATGTTCATAATGAAATTTTCTGAAAATGAAAATGTCATCCAAGTAAACTATCATGTCTAGAAATTATTTCAATACATTTTTCTTCATATGCATGAAAGTAGAAGGATTGCGCAAAAAACGAAAAACAATAACAAACCATTCAAACAAACCTTGTTTGGCTTTGCGTTAGGGGAGTTTTGAGGTCTAAAATGAGCCTCATAAGGAAATTACAAAATAATAGTGGAAATAATAAAAGAAGGTTAGATTAGATCATCAAATTTTAGAGGGGAAAAAGAAAAAGAAAAAGAAAATTCAACTCGTATTTTCAACTTATCTCCCTTTGGGTTTACTCAAATTTTGAACGGAAACAATTATTGCATGAAAATTTTGATTCCTCATCCAAAGAGTACCCATATTGCATACTTTCTATTGGCCCTGCTACATGAAAAATGAGAAATACATGAAAAATGTGATTGCAATCATGTTTTTTCATGCATTTCTCATTTTTCGTGTAGCGGGGTTCATTGAAAGTATGCAACATGGGTACTCCTTCGATGAGGAATTAAATATTTCATCCAACAAGTACTCCGTCTCAAACTCTGAGTAAAATCTTAGGGAAATAAGTTGAAAAAGTAGTTTAATTATTTTATAATATATTTACTTTTTTACTCCAAAAATGGTGAATCATCCCCCATGGTCTACATCATCATCATCTTGAATCCTATTGTTTTTTATAGAGTTTATTTTGGTTGTACAATTTTCTTAGGAGACCCATTTTAGACCTCAAAATTAGCCTAATGAATGTCCTCTTCCATATGTCTCCTTCAACAACTCTACTTTGACGATAGCCACTCCTTGAGTCCCATTTAATGAAATGCATTTCATTCCTCT
>APFE031243057.1:185747-197559 GCA_000404065.3 Pinus taeda
AGGAAGTGTAGAGGTAACTTCATATTACAAATATGAACCTGGAAAGCATGCATGAGTTGGAGACACAAACCTTTGTTGCCAACGAAGCCTTAGTCAAGTATCAGCTTGAAGAAGAGGTAAACCATTCCAGTTTGTCTTGAAATTCCTATAAGGATGCTTATATTGGTTCTTTTGAAAAACATACTAGAGGCATAGGTTCCAAGCTAATGTCCAAGATGGGCTATGAAGGAAAAGGCTTGGGTAGACATGCACAAGGTATTGTTGAGCCAATAAAGATTGAGGAAAGGCCTAAGTATTTGGGTCTTGGCTATGGACAAGCTTATGGAGAAAGTTCGAAAGCTACCATGAAGGCCATTAAAACAACTCCAAGAGGGAGTTCTGTTGTAGAGTTTGAAGATTGTATTCAAGAGGAATGAAATGGCTTGAAACATCACTTGCATGATGCAGATGTTTAGAAGCACACACTTGAACTAGAGAGTTGTGTAAACTCTAACGGCCTTGAAGAGATTGATGGTGTTCCAAAGGGAGCCACTTCTTCATTTGCTTCACCTCCTCATGAAGGCAATAAAGGTGAAAGATTCAGGTATAAATTTGGTTCTAATCATATTCCTTTTGATTTTGCAAAGCATGGTAAATTTCCACTTAAACATGGGAAAAGAATTGCATGTTCCTTTAGTGGTTTGGATAACCATCATGTTTCTAGATGTTGGAAGAGAATTGCCACATATAGGAAAATTTTGAAGGAAAATAAGCAAAGAGCCAAAGGTCCATTGGACAAGGAAAATCATGCTATCAAGAGGATGCACATGTGTTGCACTTACTGCCATAAGCAAGGGCATCTTGCTGAAAATGTTGGACTTTGAATCTAGTAATGCTTCCACAAAAGTTGAAGAAAGTGGAAAGAAAATATGGCAGAAATGGAGATGAAGTTTCCATGAATGACGTGCTTTAGAATGATTCACATGTTGATGCTGATGTGGAGACAAAGGAAAAACCTTTGAATTGGATTGGTAAGAAATGTTTAGAGTTCTTTTCCAATTAAGGTTGTATGTCTATTGATGCATCTATTTGCATTTATTGTTGATGAGATGCAAGTTGCAGGATTCTACCAAGACGGTGAATGGAAAATATTGAGTGGGAGACTCACTTTGTTGCTACAACATTATCTTTCATTTCAACTTCGAAAGTACAATGTGCTTAAGCGAAAGTTGAAGGATGAAATGCATGAATAAGCATGAGATGCATGAACGCAGGGATGTTGGTGATTTCCTTGTATTTGAACATGTATGTGTAATTAACTTGCAGGGTTGATTTCTTTGACATGCATGTGATGAAATGTTGACTTGGGAGAAGTTAACTTGGTCTCCAAGATGGAGATAATGGTGAAGTGTTTCATCTTTTGAAAAGAGTCCTAATGTTCCTTTTCTACATTCTTGACTTGAAGGGTCATTTGTTTAAAAGGCATGTTTTGTGGGCTTCTTGTCTAGTCCATCATTTATATGCAGATGTAAGACATGGAGGTGTTCAAAAGATGTGAAATATTTTTCTTTTGTTGAAGCAAGAGTTTAGTCCAGTTGTCTGTATGCTTGTTGTTGTTAACAGTTGTTGTTGGTAGCATCTCAAACAGATACAAAGGAAAGTTTTTGTGAAGCAGGTGTACTTCACATTTCTATGAGCTACCTTGGATCAATGATCAAGGCAGAGAGTTCAAACTACCTTCTGTGACCATCTAAGTAGGAGATCTGCAGAAAAGCAAAGAAGAAGGTAGCTCTTCCTAGGAAGACCAACCCATCTAGAAGGGAAGTGGTTAGAAATTTTGGTTGAGAGGCACTATGCAAGGAAAGGGTAGGGAGGCTGAAAGAAAAGGGTGAGTCACTCTCATTTACTTTTCAGATTAGTATATTAGTCTTTCAGAGACCAAAAGTTCTTTTAGTTGGAAGACGTGATCCAAAATTGATTTTGGATAGACTTCTAAGTCTAGTATTCCTCATTGAGGAAAATGAAAGTCCACGAAAGTTCCTAGAAATGGCCCCATTGCAAAGATCTTCCTGTCCAAAATCTTCTATAACTTGAATGGGCAAAAATAGAATTAGGATGAAAAAGTTATTATAGAAAGAAGATGCTTTTGTTCATTGGGAAAAGAGGCAAAAATCCTTTAAAAATGGGCAAAAGACGCTTATAAGGTAAAATCGCATCGCATGACGCAAAGAGGAGGACTAAGGTTGGGCGGAAGGCACCCCCAATCAGTGAACTTTGATGGTCGAATCGACTGGGTGAATCGGAATCAGCGATGCCTCGAGGCAGAGGCGGGACCCCGGGCCAGTGATACCATGATCTTCGATATCAGTGTCAGCAAAGGCTAGGCCATATGTACAAAATCCTGGGTATGCACGATATGCGATCACAACAAGTCGCATCGCAATATCGCATCGGAGCTACACAATGAAGCGGCATATATATATATATATATATATATATTATATATATAATATATATATATTATAATATATATATATATATATATATATATATTATATATAGATGAGACTTGTGATATAAATCTGAACATGATAAAATTATAAACGATATTCCACTTGTTTTGAGATCCGCCCAATGATAGCTTTGTGTGTATTTTCAATGTTTTTAACATATTTTTAAAATACAAAGGGAAGTCATGGAATGGCCACTATGACTTGCGATAAGCAATTTCAGGCGGACCCGATAGGAATGTAAAGAGGAATTAAGGACTTTTGAAGTTCAAAAAATAGTGATTTGACAGAAATTTCCCATGTTTTTACAATGTTTCTCTGTGTAAACAAAGAACACTATTGTTGGGAATTTCGAAGGCCAGTGGTCCCTTTCGTTATAGCACAGGTGGCGACCATCCTTGAAAGCATTTAGCAAGAATTGCTAATGCTCAGAGAGGGGATTTGAGCAAACCAAGGTTGGAAGATAGAAAGCCCGAGAAAAGGGAAAATGAATAGAAAATTCCAGTTCGCTTAAAAGGCCATGAATGTCAAAGATAGAGGCATTGCTGAGATTGTTGCTAGAGTTGCTGTTGAAACCGAGGATAAGCAGAAAGCAAAGCCGAAGCAGGAGGCTAAGGAAAAAGAGAGCAGTGCAAAAAGGCAACAGTAAAACAAGTAGCGTAACAAGAAAAAGCTGAAGTGCACACAACCAAGGGAGTCACTTGGGGTTCAAGTGAAAAGCCAGATAGTTGTACGTTGTAGAGAACCAAAGAAACCAGAGCTAAAGAATCCAGAGCTAAAGCCAAAGCCAAGAGCCAGAGCCCAAAAATCCTAGAGCTTCAAGAGCTGGGAATACAATGGTGTCTAAACCCACTATTTCTAGGTAAAACAACAGGAGTTGAGCCAAGAGCTTGTAAAAAGGACCTTGCCATAATCCCAGAGAACCTAGTTGAGTTGACTAAAGCTCAAGGAGACATAGCCCAAGAGTTTTGGGTGAACTACTAATTAAATTGTTGTTCTATGTGTTTTTTTATTGTTGCATTAGTTATTATTATATGCATTTACATATCAGCATACGCAATAGAAATTAAAGCATATAATCAGTTAAAAAGAAATACCATCATACACCTATATTTTGAAGCATTTCTTAATTCTGCATTGATTAATCAATAATACTTGAGAATATTTAAAGATTTGGAAGTGGGGGAGGTTCTTGTAAGTTAGATAGGAAGCCTAAGTGCCCCATTTTCAGAACATCGCACCACAAATTCCCAAAAATTGAACACCATCCTACAATTTTTCCCCAAAACATGCTAACAGAGTGACAATTTCACCGAAGATCGAGCAAATTTGACAAACACGTTAAATTTCCTCTAATGCCTTATTTCCAAAAAATGTGGCCACCTGCCCAGGGCTAAGGCCAATGCCCCGCCCTTACTAGCCGGGCCCCGCACTGCTCCCCATCAGTAGTCATATTATGGTGGTGTGACCAAGGGCCAAACCTCCCATGGGTTGGCCCCTCCCTAAAAATGGCACACCCATAGTCTTGAAATATAAGTCAATGACATAAGGGTTAAGAAAAAAATGTGATGGCATATTGGAAAAGGCTTTGGACTTATTGTGTGAGTTCGTGGTTCGATCTCCACTTCCTTTGCTTGGGTTTGACCCATAATTTTGGTGGCCCCTCAGTTGCCACGTGGCAGCCTCTGGCTGGGCCAAGTATTAGCCCATGGTTGGCTACCAATCTAGCTAATCAAAATATTAAATTTTGAACCAATAAGAATGTGCCACTTTGCATAATACCATTTGCTGAGCTCATTGATCAATCAAAGTGCCACATCCACCTGCACAATCAGTGCCACGCCAGCAGTACAGATTGCTCACTAGGTTCTCAATTTTTTTCAAAAGTTCACTTGTTTGGGAAAGTGAACAGAACATGATTTTGGGATCATATGGTGTTTGTTTTGTGCAAAATGAGTTTTTCCAAATTCATGATGATGAGCACTACGTAGTCGTCTAGGTTCTATACCGATCTAACAACTTTGAATTTTGAGCGATTTTTTGGGCACCTGATCATTTAAGAAGATCATGTGACTTACAAAACAAGAGAAATGGTAGGTTAGAGGTCATTTGCAATCGACAAGGGGTTGAATTTGTTGAAGCTTCCATGAATTTGACCATCAAAAAATTCCACCATCTCAGAAGTCTAGGAAGACATGGAAGAAGCTACTTTATAAGGTCGATGTTGATGACTTTGTGGGAACTCCACCATGGGTGGTTCACGTAACTTTGTCTCATATTCAAGAAAAAACTAAGTGTATATATGTATGTGAATGATTTCTAACATTCGTTTGTCAGTGTAGGTAATGCAAATGATATTTGGAGTGTCTTTTTTATGTGTGGGATTTAGCCACTGCTTGTGTGATGGGCTTGGAAGTTCACAATTTTTGCATGTATGGGTGGAGATGGATAGAGTGGGAAACATGGTTTTAGTTCATCCTATGTTGATCCAGGTGGCTCGAGAAACTCTCAAAATTTAGAAGTGGCCTTTGAAAATCTCAAAAATCAAAATTGTTGGATTCAAGTCAAACCGGGACCAAATTGTACTTCTCGTCATCCTAATTCCAATGACGTGAATGACACTAAAATATGAGTTCATATGATCAAGATATAACTAGTCAAATTTCTAGTAAAACTCGATCCAGTGACAATGACTAATGAGGCAACAATTTGGTAAAGGGTTAGCGCATGTAATTGAGTGGTTGGAATGGGCAAATTTTTTGACTCTTTAATTTTTCCACTGACCCTTAAAAGTCACTACTAATATTTTAACTATTAATATTAAAAAAATAAAATATATATATATATAATTTCAAGTGAAGGGATGCCACCCCTGTCGCCCCCACCAAAGGTCGTTATCACAAATATTTAATAAATGTGTCGAGGCCCGTGATTGACCTGGGACCCCACCCACATCCCACGATCATTACAACCATATGCTGCATATATTAAATATAACTTCGGTCGACTGGGTTTGAAACCATATGACCAGCTGGATGGGTCACCACCTTGGTGGTCCCATACCATAGCAAAACACATGAAGTGCTAACCGTCTACCAACCACCATCGCCAATGGTTAAACAACATCGACCGCATCTTGATTTAAACCCCACACCAAGAGTTTAGAAAAACACGCACAAAAAAATTTAAAACATGTGCTATTTGGGGGAGGCCGGTGGGCTTGACCCCAGGACCTCCTCCCTCCAAGCTAAGCAACCTAGCCATATGGCCTAATGGGATTCCTTTGTATTCTCCCCCCACCAAGGTGTTTATAAACCAAGTTAATTCATTGGCCCGAAGCAAATGAAGTGGAGGCTGAGCAAACCCAGGAGTCGAGGAAAAACTGCACCAGGTCAGGCACATTTTTCGAGAGAAGAATATTCTACAAAATATTCCATGCAGCAGTGACGAATCTAAAAGATTCCCTATAGGGTAATTTTTTAGAGTATCAAATTCATGTCAACTTTATACTCAAAAGACCTAGAATTTCGCAGGTAACGTGATGGTGTGGTCTGTTTCCTCATCTGAGGAGAAAAAGCTCAAGTGGTCAACAATGAGGAATATTTATAGAATCTTGAGGAATGTAAAATATTCCCTTGGACACTGATTTTTACAGAGGCATAAATATGTTGACTTTATTGTCATTTCTTTTAGATTTTTGCAGGAGGTGTAGTGGTGTGCTTAGAATTTTCATTCGAGCAATCGATTTTTCACCCATCTCCAGGAAGGAATCTTTTGGGGAATCTTTGAGATTCTTGAGGGTATAGATTTTGTCAGTGTCAGAAAGGGGAAAACTTTATAGTTGATTGACACGATTTTGTGCTACGAATCCAATGGTGATGTCCATTTTTGCAGCTGATATTTTTATTTTCAGTCCACATGATAAAATGGAGGTATAAGGGTGATTTATGTAAAGTTTATTGTAATTTATTTTTGCTATAATTTAATTAAAGAGTCCCCCTGCTGCCTCCCCCCCCCCCCCCCCCCCAAACATTGAGCAAGGCTAGGATACATAACGCACATTGGGTGAACTCTGTAATCAAATTGTCTTGTGCATTTGATCTCATGTTCCTTTTCATTTCCACTTCTTTTCATGTGTCTATGTTACTTAGTTACATGCTCTTTTAAATGCAATTTTGTATGCATCCATGAAATAAAAGATTTGGATAAAGTTTGGTATCAGAGAAGGTATTCTTTATTAGAGTTGCATGAGTGAATTCTAACCAAGAACAAGCTCCAAAGACGAGAAGGAAAAGTAAAATCCTTTGATACTGAAGTGGTGTGTGTAACACGAGGATAGAACATGGCAAATGAGGAAGCTTGATTGGAGGAGGAGAGGAATTATCTTAAGATCTTCTTCACCATGGTAAAGAAAGTTGACAAGTTGATTGAAGAATATTAGAAGACAATGAACCTTGAGAAGAAAGAACCAGATGATCATGCTTTGGTAAATGATGAAGGGGGAGGGGGCGACGAGAAGAGCCCCCTCCCTCTATGGCGTCCAGTGAAATTTTTTCTTCTTCCTCTTCTCGTCATTCTAGTAGACATCATAGGAATGCATCTAAAAATCCCCTTTTCAAGCTAGATGTCAAGTTTGATTTACTTGTATTTAGTGGAGAATGTAATGCAAAAAATCTAGATAACTAGATAAGACAGGTTGAAGTATATTTCCGCATACAACAAATCAAAGAGGATGAAGCTAAGATCCCGCTAGCGTCCCTTCGATTGAGTGACACTACTCTTGTCTGGTGGGAAGGCAAGTTGCAACAAGGTGGTAATAGTAGTCATAAAATTATTTCATCTTGGTCTAAGTTCATTTCTACTTTAAGAGGAAAGTTATTCCCATTGGGTTATAGATAGAAGGCCATGATGGAATGACAACATTTTAAACAAAATAAAGGTCAAATTGTTCAAAAGTTTACATAGGAGTTTAGAAAACAAGCATGTGTATTGAATGTTCCACTAGACACTTCTGAGACAATTCTGAGATATATTGGCTTTTTGCATAGTTATTTACATAATTCATTTTTATTATTTTAACCTAAGTATCTTGATGAATATAGTGTGAAGGTTTTACATATTAAAAACAGGGGGAAATAGGAGCAATATGACCACCTGAAGAGGAAAACAATAAATAAGAGAAGAGAAGAATGGCCCTCTTGTACTCATTGTGAGAAAGAAGGGCATGATGAGAAGAATTGCTAGAAACTACATCTAGAATTGAGGTCTAGCAAGAACGACAGAAAAGAGAAGTAGATAATAGTTGGAACTGTGTAGTAAGACCAAGAATCTAAAATAGAGGATGGTGAGAGGATCACAACTGTGGGGTTTGCAGGTGTTAGACCAATTGACTTGGGATCAAACTCCGGTGATGAAATGAATATTGTAGCTCTTGGGATTGCAAAACATATACCTAATGACTTGTGTTTTGATTCGGGTGATGAGACAAATATTTCAGTTGATGTTGTGGAAAAAATTAAAAGGGAACCAAATGCAGCATGGCTCGAAGAACTCGAAGAGGTCAACCAAAGAATTCAAGAAGAGAATTTTGAACTAAGAAGACTCCTACAAGAAGAAGAGAAGGAGAGAAAAAGGTTGCAACATCAGTTACAAACCAAGGAGGAGGCCTTGGAAAAGTTGCAATATAACAAGCTTGAGACAAAAAATGATTCTTCAATTTCATGTACTTTTTATGACAATGATTTCACTATTTTTCAGAAGCATACTAGAAGAATTGGATCAAAATTGTTGAAGAACATGGGGTATCAGGGGAAGGGCATTGACGTTAATGGCAAGAGCATTGTGAATCCCATCAAAGTGGAGGAATTCCATTGTTATGGAGGACTTCGGTATGTTATAAAAGATGTTCAAGAGTGCTCCAAGATGACCAGTGACCAACCAATGATGGGTGATGGGAGCACCTCATCATATTTTAGTGATAGTGAGGATTCCATGGGCACTTATCGTAGGAGCACTAGGAATAAGCATACCACAATGATTTGGAAATTTTATAGGAGGAAGAATCATTGTAGTTACTAAAACGAGGATGTACAGTAGAGAGTCATGTATTAGGTGCTCCTGCCAACAAGCAATTGTTAAAGAAAACAATTTGTGAAGATGTTCAAAAAGCGAATCCATCATATTCCAAGTGGTTCACTTTTCTGAGTAAGAGATGGTTTTACTAGATATGGTAGCTTGTCATGGACACATTTTCTAAATTATGTGTTGTGAATTATTGTAAAAGTGATGATGTGTTTTCCATCACCTAAAACAATAATGATATTTTTGACATTTTGTTGATAGTTTGGGTATTGTTTTCCTATGATGTAAACTTGACCAAAGAGTGTGTGTTATAAACTCTTGGCAAGTATGGGGTTGTTTGAGTCATGTGTGGTTTTGTATGTGATTGCAAAGAATGTACCAGATTTGCATGGAATATAAATGTTTAAAGTATTGCTTGACATGGAAACATGCAGCTATAGATTATTCATACTTTTGGAGGATCAACAACTCTTCAATGGGGAGGAATTATCTAGGTGGCTCCAAAAATGCTCAAGATTCAGAAGTGGTTTTTGTAAAGCTCAAAAATCAAAGTTTTTGTGTTGAAGTCAAATTAAGATCATATTTTGATTCTTGTCATCCTGATTCCAACGACATGAATGGCACTCAAATCTGAGTTCGTATGCTCAAGATATAGTTGGTCAAAGTTCTAGTCAAACTAGGCCCAATGGTAGTCACTAACGAGGCAACAATATGGCAAAGGGTTGGCGCATGGAATCCAATGGTTGGAACAGGAAAAATTGTCACCTCTTAAATTTTTCCAGTGACCCTTAAAAATTGCCATCAAAATTTTAACTATTAATATTAAAAAAATAAAATAAAAAATGTATAAAAGTTGGGGTGGCAGGATGCCACCTTTGCCACCCTCGCTAAAGGTCATTATCATATATATTTAATATTTTGGTCGAGGCATGTGACTGACCCAAGACCCCTCCCATAGCCCATGGATGTTACAACCATATGTCGCATATATTAAATACAGGCGAGGCCGACGGGGTTTGAACCTGCCCGACTAGCTAGTCAGCTTGCCACCTAGGGAACCCCATACCATAACACCAGACATGAAGTGCTAATTGCCTATCGACAGCCTCTGCCAACGGTTAAACAAAGCTGACCACCTCTCTATTCAAGCCATGCACCAACAGTTTAAAGAAACATGCCCAAAAAAACTAAAAGCACATGTTATCTAGGGGCGGTGCATAAGCTTGAGCCCCAGACCTTCGCCCTCCAAGCCAAGTGACCTAGCCATATGCCCAAATGAGCTTTCCTTGTATTCTCCAACCACCAAGGTGTTTATAAACCAATTTAATTCATTAGCCCAGAGCATAGGAAGCGGAGGCCAATCGGAACTATGAGTCGAGATAGAAGTGAGCCAGGTTGGGCATGCTTTTTGACATGAGAAATTCCAAGGGAATATCCCTAAAATATTCCATGTAGCAGTGAAGAATCTAAAAGATTCCCTAGAGGGCGATTTTTCACAATGTCAGATTCATGTCAAATTTATACTCAAACGAACCAAAATTTCACAAGGAACATGATAGTGTCCTCCATTTCCTCATATAAGCACTAGAATTTCAGGCGATTAGCAGTTAGGAATCTTTACAGAATTTTGAGGAATCTAAAAGATTCCCTTGGAAGTTGATTTTTAACAGAGGCGGAAAGTTGTCAACTTTATAGTCATTTTTCTCAGAATTTCGTAGGAAGTGCAATGATGTGGCCATAATTTTCATCCGAGCAACGTATTTTTTTCCTATCTCCAAGAAGGAATCTTTGGGGGAATCTTCGAGATTCTCGAGGGTCTATATTTTGTCGGTGTCAGAAAAGGGCCAAGTTTATGGTCGTTTGACATGATTTCACACAATGAATCCAATGATGATATCCGTTTCTGCAACTGAGCTTTCCATTTCCAGTGAATGCCGAAAAATGGGGGTATAAGGGTCATTTATGTAAAGTTGATTTTAATTTATTTATGCTTTCGTTTAATGAATGAACCCCCGTTCCCACTCCCCACATTGAGTAGTTTTCAGAGATGTAGCTCACACTAGGTGAACTTCATAATCAAATCATCTTGTGGCTTTGATCTCATGTTGGCATTGATTTCCACTTCTTTTCATGTGTCTATGTTACTTGGTTACATGCTCTTTTAAAGACAAGTATGTATGCATCCATGAAGTAAAAGATTTGAATGAAATGTGGTGGAGGCATTTGCTTCACCACAGATGTCCACATTGGGTTGAATACTCACATCCTAAATTTAAACAGGTCTAGGATTTTTGTAATTTAAGGGAGTGATTAACACTGTATGCAATTGTCGATAGCTCCATATGCTTAAGAAAATTGTTTATAGGGATTCAACTAGTAAATGCATGTGCGTTGACATGAACTTCTGTCATGTTTTTAGATGTTGGATATAAGCCATGGACATTTTGAGTGTGCAGACCATCAAACTTCTCTTTATAATGAATGCTTGAAAGAGAATTTAGCCTCAACTTCCTAACGATTTTCTTCAGAAATGGGTTTGTGTTGGCATGCACTAAAACCATAGTGAAAGAGATGAGTGTGATTTCTCTGTCATACGTGGTGAAGCTAGTGTAAAGTACTATGCCATTAGGGGAATTTTGAGGTCTAAAATGGGTTTCCAATGAAAAATGTACAACCAAAATAATATTAATAAGAACCAATGCGATTCAAGATTATGATGTCAACCATGGGGGATGATTCACCATTTTTGGAGTAAAAAAGTAAAATGATTAAAAAATTAATAAAATAATAAAATAATGTTTTCAACTTATCTCCCTATGGTTTTACTCAAATTTCGAGCGGGAGTATTCATTGGATGCAAAATTTAATTCCCCATTAAAGGAATATCCATGTTCAGTACGAAAAATTAGACTGTCGATCAAAAGTATGAAACATGGGTACTCCTTGGACGGGGAATTAAATTTTGCATCCAACGAGTAATCTAGTTCAAAATTTGAGTAAAACATAGGGAGATAAGTTGAAAATATGAGTTGAAAAAATAAGTTTTTTTTTCCTCCCTCTAAAATTTTATGATGTAATCAGGGGTTAAATTTGACGCCCGTATGCTCGTATTTCACATTTTTACCCGTAAAATTCGTTTTAATCTAAAACCTCCACGTCATGCTCAACTTGGCATTCATTTTCAAAAACATCATATTGACGGGCATGTGAAAAAATTAAAAGTTTTAAAAAAAAATTATAAT
>APFE031243072.1:0-15119 GCA_000404065.3 Pinus taeda
TTAGGTATAATTCTAGTTATGTGGCTTGGTACTACTGTATTGGGATATTCTAGGTTTCCTATGTGCTTTGAATTAAATAATATTTTAATAAAACAATTTTAATTATTTCACCTCTAGGAAAAACTGTCTTTCACCAGCAAATTAGTAATCCTCAAAGCCCCGTCCAAACATATCTATCCACTAAAAGATAAATGGGAATTACAGCACGCAACCCCAAACAATCACAACCGTCCACAGAATCCGTTTTCTGTGATATTCAAAATGGATTACGAAAATGCCATCAAAAGTAATTTCACCGTGCTTTCTTAACAAATCAAAAAGATTCATTGAATTTTTGCATTAAACAGAAATCTGCTTCTAAAATAGAATTGGATTTGTAAGAAGGCTATGAAGCTATGGGTCTTGATATTCAAAATGGATTACGAAAATGCCATCAAAAGTAATTTCACCGTGCTTTCTTAACAAATCAAAAAGATTCATTGAATTTTTGCATTAAACAGAAATCTGCTTCTAAAATAGAATTGGATTTGTAAGAAGGCTATGAAGCTATGGGTCTATAATTGGATCTGTAAGTAGTTATGTAGGCTATGCAGCCTTACGGCTGGCATTTCTCAGGAATGTGTTGATCTGGCTCTGTAGGGTTTTGCTTTGTAAGGTTTTTGGCGGTGCCTCTCTATAAGGTTTTTGGCAGTGCCTCTCTGCAGGGTTTTGCTGTGTAAGGTTTTTGGCGGTGCCTCTCTGTAGGGTTTTGCTGTGTAAGGTTTTTGGCGGTGCCTCTCAACTGGCTGAACCACCTTCTCAATCTCCTGCTTAATCTACCTACGCTACTTAAGGAGAAGCTATCTATTGTGCTACATAAATTAGTTGTTCTTATGACTAGTGTTAGCACTCTTTAAATATCTTCGACTTCATCAGGTTATGCAACTCTTATGGATATGAATCTGGGTGGATGGGGAAGGCTGTCATGGAACTGATTTGCTCGTAACTCCACTTGTCCCCTCCAACTGATTGTATGATAGGAGCAATGTCTCAAATCTTTGCAAGATTCTACAGCCATGAAGGAATTTCTCCTTCGATTATATTATAGGTGAGATCCAGCATATAATAAAACATAGAGTGTTTAGAAAAACAGGAAACGTCTGCTCTATTTTACAAACACATAATTTCAACACATCTAAAGAAAATGGATGCACATGCATGAAATGAGAAAAGGAGGAGCTCAATTGGGCATTTGGAGAGATCAGTGCTCTAACAAGCAGCACAGCCATGAAATGAGAGACCAGTGTTGTCAGTAGACTCATTACATGGAATATCTCACATGTGAACACCTATCGACACATAGGACTAAAACTAACTCAATTGACATAAGTCTTCTGCAATGGACATGTTGTGTAAATATATCATAGAGATATTTGTAAACTGCACCAAGAAACACAGGAGAACAAGACCATTCGAAAATACTACTCACCTTTGTTATTAAAACGCTTCTTACGAATCTTTCATTTATTATTGAAACTCTGCAAACAGGTGGTTAAAAAGGAGCTGCAAACTCATCATTCTCTTCTAAAAAGGTACTGGAAACGTTGCTCTAGCTCCTCCTGTATATAAAATTCCAACTCATCAGAAAAAGAAATAGAAACAAAGGGCTGGGGACAAAGGACTCGGAATAAATTTAGAAGTAATTCAATAAAATATTGCCATGAGTATCTGAATACATTATTTGTTGATCAAGTTGGCCCTTCAACCACCCCTGTATATTCTCCTCAGCTTGGACTTTCTCTCTCACTTAACAAACACAAAATAACCATACCACAACACTATAAGCATACCACAGCACTAAACACAGTACAGGACATGGATGCATACAACACTACACTGAACATTATGGAGCGCTCCATAAGACAAACAACTTTACATCAGAGACATTGAGAACACCCATGCTTAACCACCTGTAGATTGAACAGAGGAAAAAATTTGTGCGGTTACTTGGTTTTCCTCGTTAACCAGTTGAATAAACGGAGAAACAGACAAAACAAATTAAAGGGAATAGAAAATTACCCTCCATGAATAATCCACTCAGAATAATCCACTCAGATCGCCTTGCTGCTGTTTTCAGACTGCAAAAACTTCGATCACCTCCTCTTCATTAGTGAATTTCCTCCTCTCATTCCACCGATCCCTCACATAACCACCGATCCCTCACATTCTTCATCCATCATGCGCCGGTGAGTGTATAATAACTAGGGCATTCCTGAGTTTTATGATTTCTTTTTTGGACCGTTGCGTCCAAATTCACATTTAACCAATCTTTTATAACTATTTATAATAGTTATAATTACATTAACTTTCTGAAGTGCTACCGGATCTCTGCTTACAATTCACTAATTGCTCTTACGCTTCTTTGGTTTTCGGGACTTTGTAAGTCAATGCCAAAGCGACTCTCCATGCATAGAATCGTTTCTTTGTGATCCCTCGTCGATCTTACCACAAACTGCAGTATCGATCTGCAACATGACTTTTATTTCGACCAATACTCTGTTTCAATAACAAGAGTTTGACTCTGTTCCTGCAATTAATCTAATGCTTTTTGACAAATCGACGACCCATCCCATCATTCTTCACATCGAACCGGGGGAACTGGGTTCTCTGGTGGCAATATTGGTATTCTTATTCCAACAGTACCACAATCTTCAGCAATTAAAAATAAAATATTGGATTTACATTAAATCACAAGTTGACTAAAAACGCAGTCAACCTCGTACCATATCTCTCTGTCTTTAGTTAAGAAAACAAACACCTTTCTAATTACCTTTACCAGTGATCTCACATACCCACGATTTCAAGGTTGGCTTGAATCTTGAAAGCGATGATTCAAATCTTTGCATCCACTAATTTCGGAAACAACCAGTTACTTCAGCGATTAAACCCTGAAGCACATCATCACTTCTAGCGATCTCAGTCAAAACTGAGACAATAATCCAAACTCTGCATTCACCAATAACTTGACCAGCAGTCACTAACGTTTTCATCCAAATCGCATTCTCAGTACCAGAGTTGTCTCCCCGCAATTTGACCACGCATCGTTTATACTACTAAATAATCTTAATTAAGTAAAAGAGAGAAAATACAATTTCAGACAACTCACATCTATTTTCTTGTAAGAATGGTTGAAGGGAGAGCATGTTCCCAACTTATTCACAACCATTTGATTGAAAGACCGACATGCAAATAATATTAAATGCGCTTCAATAAGTGGGACTATAAGTGTAGTCTATTATAAGCGGCGTCAATTATTAACGTGACCTTGGAGCAAGAAACCTTTACATAATAGTGACGGAAATGACTTTTTTACCTCGGTAATTAAAGTGAATGCTATTTATAATTTATTTATTATTTTTAAAGTAATTATTAATTTTTATATTTTTAAGAAAAAAAGATTATAATATTATTTAAATCTTTAATTTATATTAAAAAATGAAAATAAACTTAATATTTTGTAAATATTAACATTATTTATATATATATATTAAAATAATAATGTAAGTAATTGAAATAAAAAATATTTTTTTTAAATTTTTATTTACATATTTTTTTTTTCCCTTGAGAAGTGAATAATCTTTTCCGTATTGAAAACTAAAAGATAATATTTGATAATATTTAGAACTAATATAAGAATGGGAAATGTCATCTTATGTGACCACTTTTGTATCTCAAATATTATTATTTAAAATATAAATTTAAAAACTCAAAAAATTATAATAGTGAATTCTACTGTGTTACATTGGTCCACGTGAAAATGCTTTCGTCACAAAAAATTGTACGGAGGGACATTTTCGCATGAAGATTCAGGTTCTATCAACACCCAATTCCTTGTGGTCAATCGAACTCAAATTTTCATGGAATACCCAGTAGGGATGGAACGGGCTAATTGACCGTCACCGCCCGTCAGATTTTAATTCCTAAAAACCATTTTTTGGTTGAAAGAGTCTGAAAACCTCTAACAGGAGTGGCGCCGTTTTGAAATTCGTATCCGCCCCCTACCAAAAAGCTCCCAATTCGCTTGTTACCGTTTAAAAGGCATTCTCAGACCAACAAGCTCTCGCTTACTCGTCTCATCTTCTTCTTTGCTCTGAATTGCGTTGGTTTGGCTTGGTTCGATTCTTGTCCATATTGCATGGCCATGCATGTGTGCTTTACAGCCATTTTTTTAATTGTTTTTCCATTTGTTTGGATTACAACGAGTTGTAATTTTGGTTGATCTTTCTTTTATTTTATTTTTTCCCTTCCTAATTTTCATTGTTTGTCCTGGATTTTATTGACTAGAGGAAAAGACCAATTATCTTCGATTTCTATGAATTGACTAGCAAGTATGTTTTTAATTGGAAGCTGCCGGGTAAGCATAGAGATATTTGAACATGATCTGATATGAATTCTTTTGTGCAACAGGTACAGAGGAGGGTTTGCCAGTGAGGATGAAGATGACGGGAGAAGACTAGTTTGTTTCTATATATGTTCCTATATCAGAGGGGGGTCTGGCAAATGGTTTGGTTTACAGTGGATTTAGGAAGACGACATGAAGGATTAAGGATGAAGGATGGTAATTATTAAGCACCAAGCAAGTCCATGATTGGTTTAATAAATTGTTCTAAACATTGAATCGAATCAGTTAGATACACAGATTCTGTCCATCTCTCTTTCATTCTTGGTTTTTGTAAACAGCTAACCCCAACAGTATGTTAATGTTTGCATTCCTTTATTTTGCTGCAGATGTCGAGCGATTTTGGATTTCTGTGAAATTATTCAATTGAATGGAGGAATATGTGTACGTTTTATTTATGTATTTATTTTCATAGTTTTTACTCAGAAGCAAGTATAAGCATGTACAGAATGTTTAGCATAAAGAGCCCTAATATTTGTTTTATGGTGTTACCTCAGAATTTAAATTCTTATGCAGTTGCTTGCTGATTGGTTTTGATAATGAATGACTTTGGACCGTTGTGTCCACAGTCAGTATAACTATTTATAATTTTTTATATTGCTATGGTTTTTTTTACCTGCGTTTTTCAGTTTCTATGGGTATGAATAAGAGTGATTTGATTAGACTAAATGCTAATGGTGCAAAGGCTCAGCAGTATTATTGACCGTAATATATGCTATTTATAATAAATCTTAAAATATTTTAACACATAAATTAAATAAAACTTAAAACAACGATAATTGGAAATTTAAAATTTATTTAAAATTCTATATATGTTTATTTATTAAGTATACTCAAATAAAATTTTGAAAATAGTTAGATTGAAAAAGTTCATAGACTTACTTATTAGAGTAACTCACTTAGGAGCACCATGCTTTTAATGTTTTATAAAAGTGATTTGTTTAATTGTTTCTAAGTGTTAAATTTACTTTATTCTCACTATGTTATTGGTCCAAAGGGTGTAAAGAAATGTTGTAAGAGAGTATAAAGAGATAGTTATAAATATGAAATTTAATATTTGTTCAATATTTAATTCCAGACATTAGTGCACCATGAGTAGTGTCACATTGTATTTGAGGAACGTTTCTTTTTGAAAGTGAAAGTCTTCACCTAATTAGTGATATTAATCCAAGAAAAAAATTCCCTTAAACTTGCATCTTCATGATTTTTACATAATTTGTTTGGAGGTTTTACACTTGAATTGCTTTTTCCCAAGAAAAATATAATTGTTTTTCACTCACAATGTCCAAAACCCAATTGTGTTTTCATGTATGTGCTTTTGAATTTTATCATTTTAGTTGTCTCTCTTATGTTATATTTGAAAGCACTACCCATAAACAATAATTAAGTAAAAAAAAAACAGACATATATATATATATATATATGTTTTTACATTATAGAAAGACTTATGCGAAAACAAATAGCATAGCCTATTTTATAACACAATATGCTTCTCAAGACAAGGCTCAAGTTATGCCTTTGAATCAATTATCTAATTTTCATTTTCTTATAGTATCATTTGAAGTATATAGTTATGGCTTAAAATTGAGATCTATGGATAACATAGTAAAAAATCAAAGACCTATTTGTTATTATATATATATATGTGTTCTTTTTGTTTTTACATTATAGAAAGGCCTATGTAGAAACACATTCATAGCCTATTTTATAACACAATATGCTTCTCAAGACAAGGTTCAAGTTATGCCTTTGAATAAATTATCTCATTTTCATTTTCTTATAGTATCATTTGAAGTATATAGTTATGGCTTAAAATTGATCTCTATGGATAAGATATAAATCCATCTCTTCACTTTATTGGTGATAATGATTTGTATTCAAAACCCTTATAAAGTCTCCCCTAATGTATGTTATTGACACAATATTAACCTCAATAACGAATTCTTATATGCATAATATGCCCATAACTTACTCGAGGAATAATAAAAACAGGAACTGAAAATATGAAAGAAAAGTGCCTAACTCAATTAATGAATGGAATATAACAAAGAATGTTCAAGTAAAGAGTATATTAAGAAAATAAATCAATGTAGAATGAGAATGATTTAGAACCCTCTAAGTAGAAGTAGATGTATTAGATTTATTTCCAACATAATTTATAACATAGTATTGCAATAAATGGGACCTCTTAAGTTGCCTTTGCTTTAGCGAATCATGGTTTCTCATCTTCACAAGTCTCCTTCACTAATCATGCTACCGATTTTGAAATTGCACTATCTCATATCATAGATGTGTTTATTAGGTTTATAAAATAAAATATAGGTGGGAGTGGGATCTTTTCTCATCCTATCCAATCTTCGAACCTCTAGATACATAACAAAGAGGGAAGGTTTACAATAGAATTATTTCCTTGTTCATATACACTTTTGGAACTAAGTGTTAGAAAGTGAGATCTCTATCCAACCTTCTAGTTATCTTGAGAGAAAAAGAAAAGAAAAGTTAATATGATAAAGGGAAATAGTCACAACAAATTGTTGTTTAAACTAAATCTCCAAAAATGAAGAGAAGTACGAAAGCATCTTCCATCCCTTTTAAAAAATTTCAAATAAATTTCCAAGCAGAAAGTTAATGCATTAACATACAATTGGATTTATCTCACGTGGTTGGAGGAATGCTTATCACCCTCCCCACCCAGGTTCGATTCCCACAAATGACATGTTGAGCTCATATAGAGTATATTTCTCTAATAGATTTCACCCTTATTCTCGACTCACCTTGTGGCCTTAATAATCTAGGGTTTTACCTATGTATCATCTTCAAAATGAGGGAAATTATCCAAGGGTTTTCCCCGAGATTTATAACATGGGAAACAATACAATATATCATGGAAACCTTATGTGAAATATCTTTCATTAGTTCATCTCATATATCATAAGAACATGCACTGGGTGCACTTCCATGGCATAAAACAATTTCTCATTGTAGTTGATAGTTGTGTTGTGAAGGCATGTATCCTAACTGTCACACTTGGAGATAAGTGTCGTTTTATTGTTGTTTCAATGAACACATGTTGATTTTTGGTACTGTGCATCTTCTTGTCATGTGTTCGAGGGTGTATGTGTGTGTGATAATGTTAAGTACTTTTTGTATGCTATTACTCTTACTCTCTTGTCTCACTAATCTCACACTTAGTGAAATTATTGGAGCTTTGCCCTATCCACTCATCTTGTACAAGTTGTAAGCACACTGGTTTCTCACCAAGCAATGAGCACACTATGCACTCCTAACATTTAGTGATGACACCCACCTCGTAGACTTGCATACTATGTAATCTTGAGGGAAACCTCTTGGAACATTGAGCAACATTAGAGCACAAACCCTCAAACCTTACTACTTACACCTACTCATTGCACAACCCTTGATCAACTATGTCTTGTATTTTGTGTTGTGCATTCTTAGTGGATAATCTGGTCATATCTATACCATTTACGTGGAAACCTATGCAATTCCCAGATGAACCTCCTTAGCGAGTATGCACTGCACAGTTATAGTGCCTAATCTTACCACTCTTGCTACCTGCAATTTCCCTCCATTCAATGCCTTAACTAACGTTTCCTTCACTATTCACTGTGCACTTTCAGTGGATAGTAGGGCCATCCTTCAACCCTTGTAGTGGTCAACTACATAGTCCCTTGATCCTCCTCCTCAATTACTATGCATTGTGTATTCCCAATGGGAAATCCTATCATCCATGCCTCATGAAACTATGTACTACACCTAAGAATGTCTCCTCCTCCCTTTCCATTGCGCACTGTGTGCTCCTAGTGTCCAATCATTCACTTCTTGCCTCTTGTTCCTATGCATTGTGCACTAGAAAGCCTCTTTCCTTCAGACCTTTCACATTTCCCATCACAGTCAAGATCTTGAATGAACATAAGGTAGAATAGGTGATTTTGGGACTGATATTCTCTTGCCATGAGTTAGCTCCATTTTAAGGTACTTTCATCCTAACATGGTAGATAATTTTCAAGGAGATAATCAAGGAAATATGCTAAGAAAACATTTGCTGAGCTGAAACATAAATATACCATCATGCAAAAGATAGAGGAACTCCAAACTACAACATATGGATAGTAACTCATGATGATTTAGAATGTCTTAATACCATTCCCAGACCCTTTATAGGGTGAAGATAAAATACATTTCATATCCATCATGAGGAGTCAAAGACACGTCAATAGAGAAGAGAACTTGACATCAACACATTACAACAAAGTCTCATGTCACATGTTACCAAATGAGCATTGACATAAACATGTATTTTTTCATATTTTAGTGGAATATAATTTTGTAATTATCAAAATCAGAAAAATTTAAATGTGTGGAAACCTAAGGGTCACACATGGAATGTAAAGAGTTATTAGGAAATCCAAGATTCATGTAGGAACTCAAAAGTCATATAGTAGCTCAAGAGTCATGAGGGAGGTCAATATTTATAAGGGAGGTGAAAGGTCACCTCATTTGGTATAAATAAACCCCCATAGCTCAAGAAAATGAATTTTCACCTTAGCTTCTCAAGCTAGGAATAGGTGAGAAGATCATCCTTTTGAGGAGGAAGTAGTCGCTTAACATTCCACTATTGGGGCTAGTGATGCATCATTGTAATTGTGTATCTTGGAAATTTCATTTAATGGTTTTAAAGTCTTAAAAATGGCACACTTTCATGCATATATTGTGAATGTTGTAAGATTACTATTTCATTGTTTACAGTGTATGTTTGTGTTTATAATAAGGAAAATGAACTATTTAATTACCTTTAGTATATATCTTTGAATTGTTCATTTATTTCTTTCATGATCGTTGTTTCTATGCGAACTACTTCGCAAGATAATTAAATATTCTTTTAGATATATGTGTGTGTCTTTATTATGATATTACTATTACTCTTCTTCTAAACACTCAATTTCTATTTTCTATCTGTGAAAGAACCTTTATTCACATTGAAATTGAGTGCTTCACAAGGCTAACTTACTTTCTTATCTCGAAAGTATATGCATACTCTCTTATGTTTTTTACTGTAGCTAAGGAAAATGTTTAAGATTATGGAAGTTAGGATTGTTTCCTAGATGGGGCTCCTACTCCAAATGGTGTAAGGTCTACTTGGGACTTCGTATCGGTGATACCCCCTATATGTTGGTGGTTTCCAAAGACAACAACATTTTGGCACTAGAAAGAGGGCCAACCTTTGTATAGTTGATAACTCAACTCATTCACATAAAGAACCTTCAGTTCAAGGTAGTAATTATGTGAGTCTGAATCCAACCCACATGTTTTAGAAAGAAGAGTCATCTCACTAAGGTCCAAAGCATGCTTATGAAGTTACTTACGAGAAACTTTGGATGATTTTTCCTATCATCCATCAGTTTGATAGAGCTCTTAGATTACTACTTGTTACGTATGCTATTCCTTATATGCAATCTTCGAAAGAGACAACCCACTGTGGTGTTCTAGTTTCCTTAGTTGAGGATTTCGTTACTCATACCCTTGATGATTTAGTTGATTCACATGAAGAACCTCATTACAAAGGGGATATTCCACCACCTATTGGGGAAAATATAGAGGGAGACAAGGAGAACTTTCATTTTTTAGGTGACAAACCGATGAGGGACAATGAACAACCAAACAATGATGGAAATTTGAATAGTAAAGAGGAAGAGTCTTTAGAATCAAATAATGAGGAAGAGAATTAAGACATGACTAAGGACCAATTGAGAACATGAAAAAAATGTTATCGCCAACCTAGGAAAGGACAACAAGTCACACTAAGTAACAAAAGGAACATATTTTGTTTACATAATGAATGAAATTAATGGACATAATTTGCACTTACCTCAAGAAGACTGGACATATCACTCACCATAATAATCCACAACCACCATAAGCCTATGATGTAATATACACCATCAGCCTATGATTTCATTATCTTAATTAAAATCTTTCACCCCTAGTGAACTATCCATTCAAACTTGTACCTATTAGACTATATGAAATCTTAGCAAGAAAAATGGGAGATTCATTGAATCCCATAAAGCCCATAATTTCCCTTTTTCTATAATATTGCGACAATGTTTTAGAAATTTTTCAGTCTGCAAGATGCATTAGGTATGTTGAGATATTGTAGGGGTATGATTATGTTATTTCCCTTGAAAATGTGTTTAATTTCCAATATGATAGGTATATGGTAGTGGGAATAATGGTTCAGGAAGATGAAAAAACCATAGAAATAATGTCTAGGCTACAACAAATCAGAGAGTGAAAAATATGAAGCCATAATTGATGGAGTAGTTTCTCAATACATAAGAGGTTTTGGTGAAGAACTAGAGTGGATTGGACAAAAGGTATATACCAACACCCTATACATATCTCTCATCACAGAGAGATAATTTTCACATCAGGGGTGCCATGGGGTCATCTATTAGCACCACTTGAGGTTTCTAGATCACTTGAGGATTTAAAAACTAGTCAACATACCCTTCTTCCTCTGGAAGACAGTCTAACAGATGGCCACCAACATTTAAAACTCTAGTAGGCTAAATGATTCCCTTTCACATCATGACTCGATCAAATTACTTATGGAACATGCACTACAAATATAATGTTGTATCTGGAATGATGTTGTGTAAGCACCGAGGTTGGAAGTTGAAGAATCACTAGTAGAAGGAACAATTGTTGCAACTTCTAGAAGTTGCAACTGCTACAACTCCACCAAAATATGCAACTACTACAATCCATAAGGAGGTTGTTGCTACAACTTACAAAGCCGGAGAAATTGTTGAGTTGCAACCATAGGAAGAAGAATCCATGGGAGGTCATGATAGTGATATAGAGATCACTAGAATCCAACCTCCAACAAGGATACTAAGGAGAATGAACAAGAGGCCTACACTTGTGGCTATACCAAAAATGAATATTATAAGGTAAAAAAGAGGAAGAGACAACACTATCTTCTATAAAAGAGGCGGAAACCCATGTTGTAACACAAGAAGAAACATGGTAGGACAAAGAAGAAGAGATACATGCTACAAAAAGAATAGATTTAGAAGAGATGCATGTTGTAGCATGGCTTGAAGAAAAAAAAATTGTCTCAGGAAAGATTAAAGAGTGTATGTGGTAACAAAGATTGAGAAAGAAGTAACCCTTGCATAAACAAAAGAACCTTTCGGGGTAATTGAAGAAGATTAAGATTGTATTGAACCATAAAAAGTGGAAGGAAGGATAAAGTTAAGCCTCTACTACAAGACAATAAGAAATAGATGAAAAATGTAGGGATATTTTTCTAAAACATAAGAGGGAGGAAGGGTTACAACACTAAGTATGGAAGAAAAATACAATAAGAAATAACAAATCCATAGACCACTAGACCACTAATAAGAGCTTGTTTCCTCTTGTATTTGATGGGACAATGTACTTGTTATTATGTGATTTATATGGCTATCATATCCTTGCTATTTTCGTGGTTTATATGTTGGTTATGAGAAATATTTATAGCAATGTTGATGTATGGCTCTCATCATGTTTTGCCTAGTAAATGAATGAACAATGAATATGTGACCTAATAGTGGGTAATGCAACTATTGTGATAAGGCATCAATTCTTCCTAATGATTCTCAAATAAGAATTAGACCCCTATGCTCATATATGTTGTTATGATCTTCAAAATGCGTATTTGTGACATGTTTGATGAAATGACTCTCATGGCTAATAGGGGTCCAGTCAGTTCATTGATTAAATTTTTGCATCCATACTCATGTTTTGATGCTATTTATAATTCTTGAAGGTTTCATGGAGTTATGGGAAGTGGCTTTATTCCTAACCCTGAAAAAGTGGCACAAAATCTCGGGTTGTTGGCATTGAATTAGCTGAGAAAGTCCACAGTTGCTATCTTTCCCTTACGGTGGAAGAGAATAGAGGCCTATAGCCACATGCATGGCTTATTAAGGGAGTGAATAGGGTGTTATATGGTGATATGTTCAGTTTACTCAAGGGTTTATCACCTATAAGGCTAGGGTGGCTCCTAAAGGTTCTGTAGCATGTGTGGAAGGTCAGTTTGGTTTAGTTCTATTAGTTCCACTTCCTTAACTATACATAGGGAGTTGAGTCACATCATAGTATCATATCGTCACATGTTTACCCCACTAGAACGAGTAGCTTGGGTAAATGTGGGAGGAGGTGGTTACACAGTGGTATTAAAGCATGGTTCACCCCTTGGATAAGATGAGCGGTGTGTTAGTCATGCATTCATTTCGGTTGCATATACGTGTTCTCTATGCTTATGATCTATGTACTTGTGTGTATGCATGATGGTGGTCATGGTTGCAATGGCGTTGCCATGTGGAAGTGGATGGTGTGTTGTTGGATGTAGTCGTCATGAATGTATGTTGGTTATGAATGTCAGAGCTTATATATTGTTATGCATAGATTGATATGGTTGTAGTTGTCATGCATGAGGTAATGGTATGTGGTTGGTATGATCAGGCATTGATACCTAGATAATGGTTGAAAATTATGATTAATGCATATATGATTATGTTTATACATGTATTATGCTAATCTAGTTGGTCTTGTAGACAACATATCCTCCACAAAATATATTGAGGTACGTTGGTTTGCTTATGATTTAGTTTAGCTAACATGATATAACTTGCAGGAAGAGAACATCCAAGATGACTAGAAGAATGGTAGACTACAATTCATAAGGTTCTCCATGTGGATCAAATGAGAAACATTTTGTTGGGCACTCTTCTAGCATAGAAGACACATTGAGAATTTTGAAGGAAGAAATAAGGAGTTACAAAGCAGATAATGATAGGATCATTCAGGAACAAGAGAAATAAGAAGAAGTTAATGTAGTCATACTTCATAGTTTTTCATACTTGTAGAGACAGGGACCACTTCAGATTAGCTATGTGTAGGAGGATAGGACTAGTGGGGCATTTGATAATATATATCATGGTGGGCACATGTTGAATATATATGACACTATCATGGATGGAAGATTCTTGGATACACCTGATAGGTGAGGCAATGGATATGGCATTTACTCTAGTTCTGGTTCAGATAGGCATCACGGTCGATATTTTTTTGGATGAGTTCAAGAAAAAAAATCCACCTACATTTGATTGAGAAATGAAGAAGTCATAGGATGTCGAAGCATGGTTGCTTGGTATGAACAAGTTCTTCAGGTTCCATTATTACTCAGTGAACATGGAGGACAAAATAGCTACATTTAGTCTTAAAGGAAAAACATACATTTGGTGGGAAGATGTAAAGAATCTTAGAGGCATTCATGAAGAGGAGTTGACTTAGAGTGAGTTTAAGAGACTATTCAAGACGTACCTATCAGAGAGATACTAAGATGAAGCCAACGAAATTCTTGAGCTAGAGATGGGATCTATGATTGATGAGGAATACACTAGTAGATTCTTGGAGTTATTGAGGTATGTGGCTTACCTCAAGGAGGAGACTGCCAATATTCATAGATTCATTAGTGGGTTTTCATATCATTCAAGGAAAGGATTGAGTTTAATGAGCCTATATCAATGGAGGAGGCCATTCATAATCTAAATCATCATTATGAGAAATCAAAGCACGAATTTTAAACTAATATGGACAGGAAAAATAATGCAAAGAACAAAGGAAAATGGGAAAATAAGTGACCAAGGCCTGAGGACACAGGTAACAAAGAGAATGCAACACTACATAAGAAGTTAAATGCATTTGATAGAGGACAAGAATTTTAGTCTGGGGAGCAGAACAAGGGTGTTGGCTAGAAGCCTTTACAATATTGGACTTGTGGCAAGGATCATCATCTAAGAGATTCTCCATAGCATTAGGGTGGTAGACCAAAGATTGACGGTGCATAGGAATCATGTACAGTGGAAGATGTTGGACAGTGTCCCTCGGATTTATGCAACACTGGATAGCAAGAAGGAAGATTACTATGCATATATTATTGAGATGGATGGTAATTTTTGTGATCAAGTTGTTTCTATTTTGATTGACCTTGGATCTAATTATAATTATGTTAACCCTGACTTGGTGTATAAGTGTGGTTTCACTAAAGAAGTGCATGTAGCATCTATTTTAGTGGAGTTGGCTACAGGTACAAAGAAGAGATTTCATCATTGGATAAGAGCTTGCACATCTGAATTGAATGCTATGCCTACCTTAGCACATTTAAATGTATTGTCATTGGATCATATAGTATGCTTTTGGGTATGGACTGGTTGTATCTTCACAGGACTAAGGTGGATTGTTATGACAAAGCTATTGAATGCTTCGATGAAAATGGAGAACAGAGAACCTTACAGGGTAAGAAGAAGGAAACGTCAATTATGATGGTGATAGATATGCAGGTAAATCATAGTCACAAGAAGGGGTGTGTGTTATTCGAAGTGCATATTTCTAGTGATTAAGGTAATTAAGTTGAGGATGCAAATGTCTTGAGTAGGTACCTAGTTTTATAGTAGTTTTAGGATATGTTTCTGGCATAGATTTTAAAGTTGTTTCCTTATAGGGAAGTTAAGTTTTCTATTGAGTTAGTACCAGGGGCAGCACCAACATCAAAGGCACCTTACAGGATGAGCACACCAGAGATAGTAGAGATGAAGTTGCAATTAAA
>APFE031243078.1:0-22340 GCA_000404065.3 Pinus taeda
AACAGCCTAGACCTATGGGTCAGGGCCGAGCCTAGAGACCCCATTCAACTATGGCAATCACATAAACGCCTTATGAGAACCCCAGGTGTCATGGAACTGCTAGGGCCCATGCATGAGGGTTTGATCTGAAATAGCTTGGAATACTTTCTGGCTATTAAGGATTCTGCCCTGGAGTCTGCCAAATTCCGCTATCGGGTTTCTTCCCCAAACATTCAGCTCAGGGAGCCATTCAAGTACGAGAATTTTGAGCTGGCGGCTGAACGGTTGGCCCTTTACAGCCAGCACATCCTGCGTGCTGGGCCGTCTTGGTTAGGATACCGATTCCGTAGCCCAATTATTTGGCATCCTGCACCTGGGTACCAGGCTTTGTACGATATGCCTGCAGATCAATTGAACCAATTCTTCGATAATTTGGTTGCTCACCATGGTTGCAGGCCTCCTCACGAAGTGCCCTCTCCCGCCTATTCTCTTACAGCTCTCCATGTTAACTATAACGTTTTCATGAGGCCATGAAACAGAGTAAGTCGGGGGGTGTGTAGAGCATTGGAAAGGTATGTTTTAATGCATAACTTAGTAGTGTTTCAAGCAATAGTTGTAGCCTTTTCTTTATTATACAATAGGGAGAATGCAATGGGAATTCATATGAATGATCCAATTACTAAAAGTATCTTTTTTCATGCAGGTAAGGACAAAAGTAAGAAGGGACGGTGCTAAACAAGAGTCCCATGAGCAGATAATGGTTGTCCCCCTAATTCCGAATAAAGTCCAGACCAGGGCAAGTAAATTAAGGCAGATCATTCCAGGATGAGATCAAGGACTGTCAGTTCGGAAGACGAGAAAAAAAAGAAAGGAGTTAGCTGTTTAACAGATCCCTCAGGATCTTTGATCCTGAGGGATCGTTACGTTCAATTATTTTGTTGTTTAGTTAACTCCGCCATTACTTGTATAAGATGGGGCGGCATCAAAGACTTAGGGGACGTCTGGAATATTGTGTATTTTTACTTTCTGTTTTATAAATTGCACTATTGGTTATACTCAGACTATCGAGTCTCTTTGAGACTTAGTTTTGTTGTATTATTGTTGATGCTTTAATATAATACATTCGGTGTTAATTTCCTCCTGCATCTGAAGTAAGTTACGGCGGTGCCATTGAGAGCTAAGGGCCCGGCTCCAACGGACACTGGCTGATTGTATCATTACAGTTTGGCTTCGTATGGTTTGTTTACTGTTCTCTATAATTTGATATACGTACATACTGTTTCATACTTGGTTATCAATAGTTTTACTTTTGTAAATCTTTGTAACGAGTTTACAACATATTTCCAGAATTGATCACATCACAAGTTGTTCACTTTCGTTACAGACTTTATAGGTGGAATGTTCCAGCTGCATATGGTTGAAGTAATGAACTATTGGTAATCGTTTCGGATTATGTTTATATATGATTGACGTTTCCTATTTATGGTGATTTGCTGTTCCATTTGATTAACTGTCTACTTGTACAAAAGATTGCCTTTATTTGTATGTAAGTTGGTGCCAAGAATTGAGAGGGTTGAACTCGCGAGATTTAGTCTCTTTACTGCTGTTCCTTTTTATTGTTGTTCCATTTAAGAGTTGTCGTTCCATTTCTGAATTGCTGTTCCATTCTGCTTTCTTGTTGTTCCTTTTACTTGCATTCCTTGATGTTGTGTGGGAGGAGGATCAAGGCTGTCGTGAGACACAGCAGACGCTATTATGCTCCCAGATCCATGATCCATACTCTAGTTTCTTTTTCTTTATCAATTTCTAAAGGGATGGGTTACTGCTTCCGTACCCTTGACTGACAAAGTTGCCAGGTGTGAATTCTTTATGCAGAAGTAATTTAGCATAGCTTAGCATCCATTTACTCTTGTATTTCTTAGATCTATACTACGAAGCATTACTCTGACAAATCGCCTCAAATTGAGATACCCTTCGCAATAACAAAAACGTTCTCGGATTGACTTGTAATGTGAGATAACTAGAGGTGAAAAAGGCCCTTGTTACAGCTCTACACTTGCACTCTTAATTAGTACCGCCTACTCTAATCAGTTTTCTATATTTAGTTAACCCTTGCCAACTCAACCAAGTAGAGTAAGGAGAGGGGGAAAACCTTAACAAGTATGCCAGAGGTATATATAAATATCCCTCTTTGAAGGGAAAACCTCTTCTTCTCTTAGTAAGTTGGGATCCCTCTTCCACCCTCATGAAATAAATAAGTGCCTATACACACTTTGAAAAATGAAAAAATTAAAAATAAAATAAAGGCGAAAGAAGAGAAAGGCTTCCTACACAGAGAGGTGAAGCAAGTAACTTCTTCGTGGTACTTTCTAGGCTCGCTGGTAGTGGAGCAATGCTTGTGTTCTTGAAGTGATTGCGTCGGGGTATTGTCGAGGCATGATGGAAGCGAAACAAAACCATAGATGAAACTAAAACTCTAACAATATAAATTACTTGTGCATCAACATACCCCTCATCCCCAATTGAAACAAAACAGTTTGAATTGGCTTGGTATGTGTGTTGTTGATAAAGATAATGATAGGGACTACATCTTTAACTCAAGCCAGTGAAGAAGTTATGATAATTGAAGAACTGAAAAATACTTCTAGAAGATTTACATACTTTGCATGAGACAAGGTCCATACAAAGAGTTGCAGTTCTACCAGTGTGCCATCAATGTGGTAGCAGCTACAACCACCCTTGAAACTTTTGCCTATGCTTTGATTTAGAGCCTCCCTTCTAAATCACAATAGCTCATCTTCCACTGATCTATGTACTTGTTCCTTGATTGAGCCTCATCCTTCGAATATTGGCTTGTTTTTATTTACTTGGTTTAATGTCTAACCCATAAGTTGATCTCCTGGCTTAGTTTTCATCCAATTCCAGGCTTACCTTATAGAACTACTCAATCGTTGAGGGTAACTAACCTTTCTCTCAGGAATTAGGCAATCCAAGTTGGAAGTGAGCCTTGAGCTCGAGAATTGCGTAGCATCAGATGACAAGAAATCTTGAGCTGGGAAATTGTGTTGAGCATGAGAGGTATCCTAGAGCCACTCAACCCAGAAATTGCGCAAAACCCAATGTGCTCAGAAACTGTGGAGTACATGAGCCAGAGAGTTCCCAGTCCTTCCCAGAACTGTACAATCTTTCCGGGCAATACATGGCAAGTTTTACCCTAGAAAAGAAAGAAAACTAAAGAGAAGAAAAACATCCCTAGGAAGTAGGGATCTATTATTAGTTTCCTAAAGGTGGCACATTTCTATCTTTAGAAGTTTCCACCAAGTGTCACTTTTGTCCTTGATCTCAGGCATGCGTGTCATAAATCCCAATTTTCTCAATTATATGTAATGGACACATATAGATATCTTGTTTACACTTGATCATGAAACTCTATCATTCCCAAAGAGATCAAGGAACTCAGATCATCATCGTCTCTTTTCTGGATGAGTTTTGATTTTATCTTCTTTTGCTACTTTTTCTATCACTTTTTGTTGTTTAGCTAGTGAGAGTGTTGTTTCACTTTTTTCTATGAATGAATGATGGTGTTTTAAATTTTGTTAGATTATATAAGTGTTATTTCGATTTAGATTGCTTTCCCCAAGTGTTTCACGAGTTTTCCCGTTTTTGCCCCAACGGTTGTCGTTATGGAAACTCTCTTCACATGCTTCATTTTCCTTTAGTTTAATCAATTAATGCACTTGTTTCACATGCATGCATATACAATTAGTTAGAGACACACTCATCCTCAAATCATATTGAAATCCGCTTATTTTTCACAATATCTTGGGCAGATCTGGGTTCCCCTTGCTTGGATCTCACTATGTACTGCATGCACTGCGTAATCTGGGAGCTCAAGGGATCCGACTTGGATTTTGGAATTGCATAGAGCATGTCCTAGCCTAGATCCAACTGCGCACTGTGCGATTCCAGGAGATAGTCTCCCAAACTGGCCACTGATACTACATAATGTGGAGTCTCTGATTGGCCCTAGCATAGACTGAGCTGCGCATTGCGCAGTTCCAGTCATAAAGCTTCCACACTGACTATTGGGACTGCACCATGCACAGTTCCCACAGTCAATCAGTCACCCCTGTCTGTCAGAATTGTAAAATCTCTATCATCAGATGCCCTAATTACTACTTAATGATGTTGTGAAGTTATATTTGCAAGAGCTAATGTTTGCTTGCCGTGAGTTCCCTTTTTGTCCCACAAGTACCACACTCATGAAGCACTTCTCTCAAACAGTCATTGTACCTTGGCACCAAAGGGAGCTGCTTAAATAGAGACCACATAAATCATTACTGGGAAAACAATTTAATAAGCACCAATTAACTTTCCTATATGCAGACACTCAACTGTTCATAGAAAAGGAGTCAACACTAACATGGCAGCAAGTCCAACAGCAATAATAGAAGGTAGTAATCCAGTACATGATCAGGGAAAGAGGAAGTTGCTGATGGAATAGAGGGAGAGAAAAGTTGTGAGGTGAAATTGGATTGAATATTCATGCAGGTAGCATTAGTAGCAGAAGTGAAAGGAAGCAGAGGATACAGACAGGAGAGTGGAGGAAGAGGGAAAAACAGAGCTTTCATGTAGTAGAACTGAAATCGCAGCAAGAAGAACAAGAATTGAAGGATAAATAGGAGCTAAGTTGGAAATAATAGGAAGAGAAGAAGAAACAGGAAGAAGAAGAAAGGAAAGGCACGATGACAGAGGAAATAACACCCATACAGGTCAAAGAGTTGGAACAACCAGCAACATAGGAGAGTGAACAAATTCATCAAGGAAAGGGTGATAGTGTCGGACATTAGGAAACATCGACATACCATTGCCCAAGCCATCTTGACCTATGAAGGAGAGAAAAACTCAAATGTTCAATACGTGATGGCCAAGAATGAACAATTGGCAAAGAACTTGCAAGATGTTAAGCAAGAGGCAGAAGTACTCAGAGAGAAGAGTATAGTTTCCACAATGGGGGAGATGAGGAAAGTGATACTTGTTGAAGTATCAACACTCGATACTACTATAAATAATCTCTATCACGGATTTGAGAATTTTTCTGTGTGCATGGATTATAGTACTGGAGCAAAGATTTTTTTCAAACTCTTAAGAATGTACATGCTACTGTCGCCCATGTGCAAGAATGGACAATGTGATATAAAGGGGCCCCACTTCACTAGGCGAAGAAAATGAAGCCACAATCAGAGCTAGATAAAGCTAAAGTCCAGATGTTGATCCAAAACTATGAGCAACTCGCGCCATTCATCAGCAACATACAGGTCTCATATGCACGGTTGTACAATAGTTTGGATGTCATGGTGAGAATGCACATGATCCCATTAATCGGTTCCCTCACCAAGGCTAAACCAAGGAACCAATTCTAGCTAGAGATCGATGAGTACATGGCACAGCTAAGACGAGAGATCACTAGGGAATACTTGGAGTTGAGAGCACATAACATGCAAAAGTACATTGGTGGTCCCATCATGGTCACCAAAATGCTACACATGCTTCAAAACGAGTTGGACATAGGTTCAAATACCATATTCCCAGATGTTATGGAGGCAAGAGTCTGCGATCAGAAAGACACCATCAAGAAGTTTAGGGACATCATCATGCAATACCAAGCTTGGCATCAATATGTGACTGAGAAGCACCCAGTGGAGGTTGCTGAGTTGGTATTTCCCCAAAATTCCGAGTCATAGTGTTTTGTCTTGTTAGGTTGTCTCTAGCCTATTTTGTCTCACATGGGTACATGTGGAAAATGTAATATTATTTGTAAATATGTTGTAAGTGAAATTCCAAGTGTCATTATTGGAATGTGAAAGGTCATCATGTTATGCAATGAGTTATTTGTAATGAAGTTGAAGAGTCACGAGGAAATTCAAAGAGTCACAAAGGGGAATGTCAAGGGTCACCCCAACCTTTGTTATAAATACAACATCATAACTCATAGAACAACCTTTTAGGAGCTAATATTTTGGCTAGGCTTAGGCTTAGAAAAGGCTAGGGAGTATTGTGAAAAGCTTTGGCTTCTCCAGAGTGTAGAGTGAGTATACTTCTTTGGAGGAGAAGTTGTTCTTGACTCTAATGTTACACTACTGGGGCTAGTGGTTGTCAATGGTGTATGTATGGATGGAACTTTCACTTATAATAATAATAAGAGAGCCAACACGATTTTAAACATAAAATAGACTCTATGTTTCCATACAACAATAATAACAATAACTAATCACTCAACCTCTGTTTCAACACTCTATCAGTTAGTATAATTCCCTTTTATACCTGAACACTACTTCAAGAAGCATATAATACATATCAATTAGGTCAGAACAACCATTTATCATTTCCAAACAACTATAGATCAGAGGTTACAAGGTGTTCAACCTGTACAATTACTTATAGAGGAAACAACATTGGTTTTCAACAAAAATATACTTACGCGTCGCAGTACTCACAACATTTCACTAAATATCATGTAGCAATTATACCTTGTTATACCTAGACAAAAATAACAAATATGGAATAGCTTCTAACTTTCCAACAACAATATCATTTTAGCATTTATAACTTTACACCTACAAAATTTCTCAATCCGATGCTTTCCTTTGAGAAGCATATTATGTATACTTTACATATTGTTTTAAATTAGACCAAGATGTTCATACTACATTCCAATAACCCCAACTAATATTCAACTAGTCTTTTGTTATTCTTTTAACTAATTTACATAATTAAATAATGACATTAATAACATAAATCACCAATACCCACACAAAATAGGAAAATAATATCATTTGCACTATTTTTCTTATTTTCCTTTTATTAGTGATATAGACATGCTCATAAATATACAACTTTTTCATTTTTGGCGACTCCTACTTGAAGCTAATAATACTTCTCAAAACAATCTTGTCACACAATTTGTGAAGTTAAGAAAAGTTGTCAAGTGGATTCTTCTCATTAGTGATGATTTCTCATTAATGATTTAATGATGCTTGTAGTGGAAATTTCATCACATCCTTTTTCTACTAATTAATTAATTATATATATATATATATATATATATATAATATATATATATATATATTATATATATATATAAATAAAAGGTTACACATATGGTTTAGTATTTTTTAATTTTAGAATTTTTGTGTAAATATTATATTGGGATAAATGTTACAATATCTATAATAATGGATTGGATACTCTGCTTCGTGATATAATAGGTTGACACATTAATTTTTCCTTAATTCAAATGTATGTTCGTTATGGATTTAAAAAGAAAAATCAATCCATACATAGGTTTGATATTAGTCCAACATATGTGCTACTTTAAAACTCATGTCAATCATTTGTTAGACTGTTAATGAAATGGGTTGATCCTACTCTTTGTAGCCAATATTTAAACTTAGGATAAAGATTTTTAGTGCTCAAGACTCATAGCCATTAAATGTAAAACAATTTGAGCACAATTGGGGAATATTGTGAGTAAAAAATCACTCTATTTGAAAGAGATGAGTTTGAGAAGGTATATTGTAGTTGTATCAATAAAGGTGAGTCACCTTGGTTAGAGTGAAGGTTGTCCCTCTGAGAAGACAATTGCAAGTGTGGTAGATTGTGATTGAAAATGGAAAGTGTGGTGGATTGTGATTAATTAGGGGAAATTTTAAGGATCCCTTTTAAATTTATATCTTTAATAACTGAGTGAATCTATATGAAAGTTATTTTATCAATAATATAATTTGTATATATAACTTTTTTGTGAATCTTTTACCAAATTATATATTCATAAAATTATTGTGACTTTTTCACTACTTTAAAAATTCTTTAAAATCTTGGTGAATCTTTCATTTAATTATAAAGCCTTGTAAAGTATTGGAATTTTTTTTACTAAGTTATATAGAATTGTGAAGACTTAGTGAATACTTTTATAAGGCATAAAGTTGGGCATTGGATTGTCCCCAAAAAAATCCTTGGACGAAAGAACCTTCCATCTTTGCTATACTAAGGGGGTTGAAAATGAAAAACATTCTCTTATATTTCCCAGCTCTTACATTCATTCGCATTCCAAAACATTTTCCACACATCCAACTTTATTGATTTGTTATCATAGTGAGATCGAGCATTGGACTGTCCCCAAAACACCTTGAGACGAAACAACCTGCCACCTCTGTGATACCAAGAGGGTTGAAGATGAACAACACTTTCTCTTAGATTTCCCATCTTGTACTCACATCCATTCTCATTTCCAAAACAATTTCCACACATCCAATCTTTCGAACTTGTGAAGTCTGAACTATAGTAATCTTGGAACGTTTCTTTTCCTTCTTTTTAATATTAGAAATAAAATATTAAAGAGTCGCAATTAATACCTTATTAAGGTCTGATAGACCACATTGGTCTTAGCGGATGTTAATCATCATCATCATAAGGAAAATGTAATCATTAAAATATAATATACTCATTTTATATGTTTGCAAAAAGAAACATAATTTGTCCTTCCTCGATAAAATGTTGCAAGAATAAAGGGTTGTGCTCGTCATGGTTTCTATTGTACACTCTTCTATATCCCTCTATCTGTTTTGATGATATTTCACTACAACGTTTCTACATGTGTTGTTCTTGATCACTATTTCTTAGAGCTCAAGACATATTACACTTTTCTCTACCACTTCTACAATTATGGATTCTTTATTATTGATTTGTCAATTATTAAGGGATTCTTCAAGTAAGTTCATAGTATATTTTTGATGAAAAAGGCACATAATTTTGTTCATTAATAAATCTCAAACTATACAAATATTGATAACTCACATGCCATGCATGAATCCTTGTCTAATCATTCATTTGTGCCAAAAATAACCCCTTTTCAATTAAGAAAGGTTAATTTTATCCATTATATTTTTATTGGCTTATTAAAAGAAAATGTTGAAAAAAACACATACTAAACATAAATGTGAGGAAAAAAAACACATACTGAACATAAATGCTAACTATTGTGTAGGAATGAGTGGTGGCATGAGTGAGATAGTTATTCTTTGCCTTGATGAAAAACTGAAGTCAGGTATGCTTGGAGAGTGGCCACAAATAACTAGGTAGAATATTGTTAGAAATAATGGAAAACATGACACTACTGGGGGGTTGAATTAGTAGTGTGACCAAACTATGCAATTCTTCACAAATTATATTTTTCAATCACTTTAGCAATTATTCATGGATCAACGACACAACTCAATCATATAACATAATCATCATCAAGAACATGTGCAACATATACATAAGTGTAACAACCCTAGGTTAAAATTTCATGTAAGAAAAGTTAATAAATGTAAAATAAGACCATAGGAAAGGGACACTTATTCCAAGATGAATGTTGGGAAAAATATCCTAGTGGACATCACTTGTTGTGTTTTATGGCTAGGGGGAAATTGGCAAAGGTAATGTCTAAGGCTTTGGAAAGGAAAAAATGTATTTTTGGCACATTATTTATGAATATAATGGAAATTAGGAGAAAAGGAAGGCGAAAGGTCACAGATTGCATGTGAGGAGGAAAATAACAGAAAATTGAAGGAAAAAAAGGCATTAATGATAACAAGACCTCATAGAATTAGTTCATAGCCTTTTGTCAATTTAGTGTTAGAATTTTTCTCGAAGAGGAGAAAGCACCAAGAAGAAAAAGAAAGTAAGAAAGCAAGGAAAAGAAAGGAAAAGCAAGGAAGGGAAAGGAAAGGAAAGAAGGACAAGGAAAGTAAAGGAAGGAAAGGATCAAGAAACTTCATCAGGAAAACTTGCAAGTAATAGATTTCATGTGTGATTTCCTAGCTAGTTTTGACATGCATGGTATGCACATGCTAGTATTTGGTTCTTTTGTTGTCATTGGCACATATTTTACTAGGTTTCAATAGTGGATTTTAGCCTAGAATTTCCATTTCAGGATAGCCATGGTGTGATGGGTTTGTTCTTGGTTTGAACCCAGGATTGCTTGATGGTTTTGGAATCTGAGGTGAGGCGGTCTTAGGAAAATTCCCAAAGGCCTAGTAATACATTGACCAGTAATGGAGGGATACACGGTAAAGCTTGAGGGTGAAGACAAGAAAATTCCTCAAGGATGGTGAAGAAATTATGAGGCATCCAAGCTCAATTCAGTTTTGTGATCTTGGCATCGGTTTAGGTGTGATCACTGTATGGAGAGGGTGGAGGTGGTTTGCCCTATGGATTCCCTTGGTTGTTTAAGGATTTATTTATCCCATGATATCCCACATTCATTCTTGGAATATGGCACGTGGGTGATTAGATGAAAGAAAGATCTGGTTAAGCCAATCTATGGTCGAGTGGAATGTGGAAGTCTTGAACCTAGTTGGTAGTTGTTTATGGTTGATAAAAACTAAGTTTCTCTTGCTTTTGGTAAGGACATATATTTTTTGTTATGTGTCTTTAATGGTTGTTCTCTTATTGTTATCTATCTGGTTATAAGAATGGTTATATGACATATCTTAGTCATGGATCTATTCATGTTTTTACTTCTAACTGAATAAATAATGAATGGAAGACCTAATTGATGTTATGAAAGATAATGTGAGAAGGTAGATACCCTTCTTGTTAAACCTAAATTAAGTTTTCAGTCCCTTATGTTCAAACTTGCATTCATGACCTATAGGTGGAATATCTACCAAGTGTTTGACAAAATGTCAGTCTTGGTTGGGGATGGTAAGGTCAAGTCCTAGTTCCAGTTTTGGTTTGTAATCATTGTTTCATGCATTTTATGAGTTTTGTAACTTTCATGGATTTTTGGGTAGAGGCTTATCCCAACCCTATAAAGTAGCCTTAATTCTCTCAGTCGCTGGCACAACACTGGCATAAAAAGGCTATAGTCGCATTGATGCAAGCCTATGGGATGATGGGGAGCCCATAGTCACATGGAGGCCTTGGCAAGGGAGTGATTGGGGCCATAGGTCAAGGAAAAGGTGAGATGTCTCAGGGGTTGGACACCTGGAGGGGTTGGGTTACTCTTGAAGGTCCTGTGGAACCTGAGGGAAATCAGTAAGGTCTTGATGTATTGACTCCATTTCCTGAAGTTCATCTAAGAGGTTAAGTCTTATCACAGTAACCCTTCATCTCATGTTTAACATGGGTAGGCCGGTTAATGTGGGTAGATGTGAGAGGAGGCGATGTTAGAGGGTGGTATCATAGCGGGTTGTGCTCTCTTTGGGTCATATATGATACCATAATGTGGTATCAGAGCATGGTTTCACTCTCTTTGGGTAACTCTGATGTTGTCAAGGTTATGGTTGTCATGCATGGGATTAGGGTATACAGGTTGTATGATCATGCATGATGTTGTTGTGATGTTATGTCATTACATGGACATGGTTATGATTATACATGTACATGCTAATGTGGATTGATCTTGTAGATGAGATCAACTTCCCCTAAACATCACTAAGGTATGGATTTGATTTTGGTATCTATTTGGTTTACTTGACATGGTATACTTGTAGGAAGAAGAGAATTCAAGATGAAAATAAAAATGGCAGACTACAGTTCTCATGACTCTCATGTTATAGAAGACACATTAAGGAGTTTGATGGAATAGATCAGAAGTTGCAAAGGAAACAATGGCAGGTTGGTTGAGGCTCAAGAAAGACTTGCAATGGCTCACGAGAAGTAGGTAGAGGTTAATGGAACAATCCTTTAGAGCTTGTCATATTTACAGATATGAGGATGGATGAGAATCAATTAAGAGCAGGAACATAAAACTAATGGAACCTATGGTAGAAGATCTCGATACAAATATAGTTTGGATAGAGGGGACATAGTTATAGGTGGAAAATACTTAGATACACATAACAAGAGGACTGGTATGTATGGGCATCATTCTAGTTCCTCATCCAGGAGACATCATCAAAGTCATCATCGTCATCATCCCTATATGAGGGGTAAGTATTTTCCTGGGGAGTTCAAGAAGGTCAAGCCTCCTACATTTGATCGAGATGTGAAGAAGACAGAAGATGCAGAGGCATTATTACGTGGAATGAAGAAATTATTTAGATTGCATAGTTATTCAGAGAACATGAAATCTAAGATAGTCACTTCCAGTCTTAAAGGGAAGCCAAATATCTGGTGGGAGGATGTGAATAATGTCAAAGGTATTTGGTAAGAAGAATTGATTTGGGATGGGTTCGAGAGGCTCTTCAAGAATTGCTTATCGAAGAGGTACTATGATGTTAGAGCTAAGGATTTTTATGAGCTATAGATGGGTTCTATCACAGATGACAAGTACACAAGAAAATTCTTGGAGAAATTGAGGTATGTGCCATATCTCAAGGAGGAGAAGGATAAGATTCAAATATTCATCAACATATTTCCAACAACATATAGAGACAGGATTGATTTTGATGATCCTAGATCGTTATAGGAATCCATCCATAAATTGAAGCATTTTTATGAGTAGTCAAAGCAAAAAGTGGATCCTAAGCATGACTTGAAGGGAAATGAGAAAGTAAAAGGAAAATGATCATCGAAGCAAGGAAGACCTCAAGATACAGGTGAGAAAAAAATGTTTCTCCTTGTAAGAAGTTCATTACAATTTGGAAGGGACATGTGTTGTAGCCTGGAGAACAACAAACTAGAGGTGACAATAGAGCACTGTTTTAGTGTTGGATATGTGGAAAACATAATCGTAACAAAGATTGTCCATTGTACCAGGGACATAGGTCTTAGATATATAGTGCTTAAGAGGTGCAGACAATTAGGGATGTTGGTCATAGTATTCCTCAGATCCATGTGGTTGTGGACAACAGGCAGGCAGATCACCAAGCATCTGTCATTGAGATGGATGGTAAGCTTTTTGATCAAGTTATTTCTATTTTCATTTATCTTGGATCTAATTATAGTTATGTTAATCTTGACTTGGTGGATACATATGGATTTAGAAATGAAGTACATGCAGAGTCTTGGTTGGTGCAATTAGCTACAGGTACAAAGAAGAGACTTCATCATTAGGTAAGAGCTTGTGCATTTGAGTTGAACGGTATGCCTACAATAGCACATTTTAATGTAGTGCCATTGGGATCGTATAGTATGAATTTGGGTATGGATTAGTTGTATCTTCACATAGCTAAAGTAGATTTCTATGAAAATGCTATTGAGTGCTTGGATGATAATGGAGAGAAGATAATCTTTTAGGGGAAGAAGAATCCTACATCAGTGAGGATGGTCATAGCTATGCAAGCTAAGAACAGTTACAGAAAAGAGTGTGTGATGTTTGTAGTTCATATTTCTAGTGACAAGAGTAAGGATGTTATGGATGAAGAAATCTTCAAGAGCTACCCTGTATTACAACAGTTTCAGGATGTGTTTTCAACAAAGATTCCAGAGTCGTCTCTGTACAGGGAAGTAGAATTTTCTATTGAGTTGGTACCAAGGGCAGCACCAACATCAAAGGAACGTTAAAGGATGAGCACTGCAAAATTAGTAGAGTTAAAGTTACAGCTCGAGGAAACACTTAACAAGGGATACATTAGACCAAGTGTATCGCCTTGGGGTGCACCAGTATTTTTCGTGAAGAAGAAGGATAGTACTCTTAGATTGTGCATTGATTACAAGCAACTAAACATGGTGACAATCAAGAACATGTATCCATTACTGAGGATTAGTGACTTGTTTGATTAGTTGAAGGGAGTAGCATTGTTCTCAAAGATAGATTTGCAATGAGGATACCATCAATTATGCATCAAAGAAGAGGACATCTACAAGACTTCCTTCAAAAGTAGGTATGGGCATTATGCTTTTGTTGTAGTTCCATTTGGTTTGACTAATGCTCCAACTACTTTTATGTGTTTTTTGAATAGTGTGTTGCATCTTTATCTAGATAAGTTGGTTATTGTATTCAGTAATGACATCTTGATATATTCTAAGGATGAAGAAGAGCATGCTGAGAATTTACCAACATTGTTGAGATTTCTAAGAGAGCATCAATTGTATGCCAAGCTTAGAAAGTGTAGTTTCTTTCATACAAAAGTACACTACTTGGGACATGTCGTTTCCAAGAATTTCATAGCGGTAGATCCGGAGAAGATAAAGGCTATCATGGAGTGGGAAGCTCCTAGAAATGTGAAGGAAGTAAGATCATTCGTGGGCTTAGCTGGTTGTTGTAGGAGGTTCATTAGGAGCTTCTCGTACATTGCATATCCTACTACATCATCATAGAGGAAAGGTAAGAAGTTTGAATGGACAGAGTCTGCAACCAATTTTGAGCAGTTGAAGCAGTTTTTGACAAATGCTCTGAATATTGTAGATATGGATAAGGAGATTGTAGTATGTACATATGCTTGCAAGAGAGGGCTTGGTGGATTCCTTATGTAGGAGGGGCAATTGATATGTTATGAGTCCAAGAAACTGAATGAGCATGAGCATAACTACGTGACTCATGATCTTGAGTTGGCAGTTATTATTCATTCCATGAAGATGTGGAGACATTATATTCTTGGCAAGAGCTTTTTGATAATGAGCACTTGCAGTGGGTTGAGATATTTGTTTGAGCAACCAAATCTAAAATCTAGGAAAGCTATATGGTTGGTTACCCTTAGAGAGTTAGACTTTGAGATTGAGTACATTAATGGAAAGGAAGATAGGCTTGTAGATGCTCTCAGCAGGAAAGTGCAATTGAACCATGTCACAACAGTGAGCTCATATGGGACAGATTTTCAGGATCAGATCTTACAAGAAGGACAACGGAATCACAGGTACATGGACCTTATGCTAAGGTTACAAGAGGGTACAAGTGACCAGGATGTGGATTATCATCTTACAATAGATGACCTGGAAAGATTTAGAGACAGGATCTATGTGTTGGATGGTAGTGAACTCAAGAAGCTTATCTTGAGGGAGTTTCATGTAAAACCATATTTAGGTCACCCAAAATATCATAAGACATTGACAATAGTAAATAATTTCTACTACTGGCCGAATCTAAAGAAGGAAGTGGTATAGTTTGTGGCGATATGTTTGGAATGTCAACAAGTTAAAGGAGAGTGTAAGAATCTAGATGGGTTGATTCAACCTATTTCAATTCCAGAGTGGAAATGGGAGGCCATTTCCATGGATTTCATTATAGGGCTGTCAAGGACATTGAGGCAACATGATTCTATCATGGTTGTGGTAGATAGGTTGAGAAAGGTAGCTCACTTCATTCCAGTGAAGACTGCATATTTAGCTAGTGAGGTAGCATAGGTATTGTTGAGTCTTGAAAATGTCATTCATTTCCATTACACTTTCACTATTATGTCCATTATATCACCTCCATTTCACTACTATGTCACCACATTCATCCCACTTTCATTATCATTGGGCCACATTTATGTTTTTCCAATCTTTATTAATTCTAAGCCTTTAAAGTGAATTTGTGGTTAAAAATTAGGAAATAATGTGCATATGCTTATACCTAACAAATGAGTTGAGATTGTTGACATGTGTAGGTTGAAAGGAAGCTTGTAGAAGACCCTTATGTGGCACTCTAAGGCCAAATTCGAATTTCAGTGGAAAGAATCATGGGATCATGAGGATATGTGTCATATCTCCTAATTGTATTGTAACTCTAAAAAGACATGTGTCTTATCAGTTCCTATTTTGATTAGGACTCTAGAGGTAGAGGGAGAGATTCATGGATTATCATTAATGAGATGGCTCTCATCTTTTTGTATAAATAGGAGATCTCTCTTCTTCATTAGTTAGTCTCTTTGAAGTCTTTTTTTAAGTCTTTTTAGTCCCTAGTTCTTAAGATTGTAGTTCTTCCTTGATGGCTTTTGAAAGCTTTGGAGAACTTTGTTGTACTTTGTTTTGAAGAATTTGAATAAAGCCTTGATGTTCTCAACATGGAAGGAGATGTGAAGTAGATGTCATGGAGCACATTAGAATGTAAGGTAGAGTAGATTTCATTTTGTAAATATTGCTTTGTAGAATGTAAGGTAGAATAGATTTCATTTTGTAAATATTGCTTGATTTGATTTGATTACTTTCAAGTTTGATAGATTAGATTTTTCATTCATGCAATTTTAATTCATGCAAGTGTGTTCAATTTTGCTTTGATTTCATAGGTGGCAGAGGGCCCCTGCCTTGTATAGTTGTCATTTAATTTTGCATTTAATTTTTTTATGCTTATGTATATTAGTTGTACATAAATTGCTTTCAAGTTGATTGTAGATTAGTGATGCACATAGCCTTTTAATGACTAAAGACATGATAGAATCATCTTGTTCTTTTGCTGAAGCAGCAAGGATACTGGGTCTCATAGTCATTAGTTCATTGTTTGGTTATTGCATTTTATCTTGATTGAACTAATGACATGATAGAATCATCTTGTCCTTTTGCTGAAGCAGCAAGGATACTGGGTCTCATAGTCATTAGCTCATTGTTTGGTTATTGCATTTTATTTTAATTGAACTAGTTGTATATTTACACTTTTGTTTAAATACTAACTCCATCAATAACATGTTTTAAGTTCTTTTGAAGTGCTAAGTTTTGGAAGTTACCATTAGAGACATAGGCCTTGTCTTGAAATCTTTATCCATACTTGTCCTTTGAAAGTATTCTTAAGACCTTAGAAAGGATTTCCATTTGCATTAAACACTTTAGAAAACCAACAAGAACAAAACCCCAAAAAACAACATAAACTATAAAACAACGAAGTAAGAGAAAGGTTAACTAAGAACATATAGTGCACCACACTTCATCAGTTTACGATACTCGGATTGATAATTTATGTAGAGAAATTTAAGACGTTAAATTGACTAGACATGTATTCATCACGAAGATCATGAGATTGCATGGTGTTCCAAAGAATATTGTGTCAGACATGGATGTCAATTTCACTTCCAAGTTTTGGAAGGAGTTGTTTGAGAGAAGAAAAATAAAAATAAAAACAATCTATAGCTATCTTCAATCCTAGCTTCCACTGTGGCTTTAATAAAAAAATCTCTGCCTCCCTGTTCAAGCTTTGGTTTTAAAACGAACTTGCAAAAGCATTACGTCTCCTTTAGTTGTTTTGATGACTCTTGTAAATAGCAGCAGCAGATCAATTCTTTCATCTCTGTGTAGGCTCTGAAATTAGAGAGAAAGTAGTAGTAAGCAACAACGTTGTGTACTATTTATCCCTGTGCATGAGTTTTTTTGGTTTGTTTGTTGTGTAGACAAAAAAAAAATCAGCAAAAATCTAATGATCATAACAAGGGAGACCACCAAATTCCTGGAAAATCCATTCTTGAATACACGACTCCTGTCGTCTTTAGTGATAATATCTTCGCCCTGTAATACACTCCACAACAGTTTCATGTCCACTTTGTATGGATCCCTCATGCTGCCAATAAGTCAAACCAATGCATCGTTGACCTTGCAATATGATTTCCATGGCTTCAACATGTCAATTGTTCCCAATCCAAGGACTTTAATTCAGCATCACAAACCCCATGTGAAGTCTCTCAGTCATGGTTTTCTTCAACGATTCCCCACTCTTCTTTATAATGGCTTCGTGACTCTTCAAATAGTGCATTCTTTATTGGTCTGTGTTTCCTATGGTTGGATTGAAGTTTCTTGTCTCTCACATAGATTTCCAATAAGGATCAGCAGTGTGCACACTACCACTATCAAGCAAAGATGTATTGTCTTATCTCTGATTCAATCTTACAGCCGAATGCAACAAATGCAGAACAGTAAAAAAAAAATGCGTAAACAGCAGAAAAACGTCAAATTGAAAATGCTCTATTTTCCCAAACAGAGACGAATTTCAAGAAAATAAAACATGGGGTTTTTTCCCAGGTGGGTCAGTTAGATAACCCAGAAACCGTTTGAAGATATTCGTGGTGGTTTGGGATAAATTTGTGGTTCTTTGGAGCATATTTTTGAGTGCCGCGTGAAAAAAAAACGGAATTTTAATTAAATGAACAGCTGTGATGTAATTCCACGTGCCTGAGGAGGAGAAATATAATTAGGAATCAAATATGTGCTGGAAATCAATCATAATTACACGTCTCTTGTTTTAATCATTCATCCAACACCTTTTTAACAAACAATCTGAATTGAATACGACTCTGTCTAATTCCATTTCGTGAACCAATTACAAATGGCAGTTGTGTTTATTGATTTGGTGGAGGGTTAATGGGTTCAGGTATAGCTACATCTCTTGTTCTCAATAATATTCCAGTCATTTTGAAGGAGAATGTTTTGGATTTCTCGGCACAAAAGGTGCTGGAAAGAGTACAACACTGTCAATGCTACGCGACAAAGAGCATCCTACGGGAGGGACTGCATACATTTTTGGCAAGGATATTCTTGCACATCCAAAGGTAGTACATTAGCATGTAGGTTATTGTCCTCAGTTTGATGCCCTCCTAGAGTTGCTTACTGTTTGAGAACATATCGAGTTATATGCACAGATCAAGTGAGTTTTAGATCAAGTTGTGGAAGGAAAGTTCACAGAATTTGATTTATGGCCACAAGCAAACAAACCTTCTCGTTCTCTAAGTAGTGGCAATAAACGCAAAGTTATCAGTAGCCATAGAATGATTGGAGATCCTCCTCTAATCATTTTAGATGAACGTTAAACAGGTATGGATCCTATTGCAAAGTGATTTATGTGGGATGTAATCTCACGTATGTCAACTAGACAAGGCGAAGCTATTTTGTTCAGCAGAGACATCACCAGCGGAACTGCTTGAACGGATTGTTACTATTGATGATCTTTGGGTTCATATAGGGGAAGCAAATTAATAGGCTTTTAATTTAAATTCTGATTGCTGAACCTGATCCCGATGACAGTCAAGAAGGCTATGTTGTTGGTAGATTTAAGACGGCTCTTCACAACATCACTATGTTTTCAATTGATGATTAAGGTAATGGGCAGCGTGGAGACCCTCTTATAGGCCCAACAGACTTACCCAGATATACATCCTCCACATCGTTTTTTTCTTTTCCACGCACACAACCACTCCATTTCATGGTATTTTCTACACTCTGTTTTCATTAGTTGCATAAACAAGCCACTTTCCGCAGCTGACTCAACTTTCTGCAGCTAGCTCAACTTTCCGCAGTTGTTTTGTTAAACTCTAGGTTGCAGGTGTCATCAAGCAAAACAAGCCACCTGGGTAGTTGGGGAAATGTCAGTACATGGATGGTGTCCTATTCATTTGATCCAATTCGATGAAAAAGACCCTGGTCAAATGGAAGTCAAAGTTGTGTGTTATCACTAAGTCGCCACACTGAGTTGCCACACTAAGTCGCTGCATGTCAAGAAAAAAATAATAATTTTGAATCAATGAAATGAATAAGTTATTTGCTCACTTTTCTGAAGGTATTGATTAATTTTGGACTGATTATGAAATATGAATGGCTAACTTTGTATTCAAGATTTTTAGCTACAGAACCGTGCACATTCCGCAGCTAAAGTCCAATTCCGCAGCTGTTCTCTAATTCCGCAGTCAGAAAAACCTCATTGTTCAAATCAGCCTATCTCTCTCATACAAATTAGATTTTGATGATTTAACTATCATTGGAAACATCTCAACAAGATCTATACAATGAGAAATCTATGATTAGAGTTTGAAATGGCAAATAATGAAATAAACTGCTGAAAAGAAGCAACATTCAACTTGGGCACCAATTTCAAAGCAGGTATAAATTCTTTTGATTTTTCCTTTGAGAACTTGTTTCATTAATACAAATTCTTATTTTTGTGTGTAAATATCATAACTAGAGAGATTGATCACCTCTCCTTTGATAATTTTACATTCCATTGCAGAAGAAGTATTAGTTTTTTTGCAGGTTTCAGGAGGAAGGACAAATGACTACAAGAAAATGGTGTCTCTCTAGGAGACCAATTTGTTTCATAAGAGGATGATCAGCAACAAAGAGGAAATATGCTGATGTAAAATCAGATCCAAACACTTGAAAAACTTTCAGATACTATTGTCTCCATCACATCCATCCATCACATCCATACTTCATAATAAACCATTCACTTCATTTCACTCCATATTTTCCATTTACATTCACATACACTTTCCATCTCTTTTTGTCCATTCATAACCCACAAATAAAAGCAAGAGGCTCATTCACATGCTTATTTCCCATTGCCATTTATGTTCTCCATTTTCATCTTCCATTCCTTTTCATTTTCATTCTGCAAATAAGCCCTACTTCAATGAAAATTATTGAGTCCATATTCCTTTGAGTCTAAGCTCTTTGTAAAAACACCTTGAGGCTTGCATGCCTTAATGGCAAGTCCTCATGCTGATAAACAATGGGAATACATTAATGTCCCTTGTTCATCAAATATTCTAGGCGACTCGACTTCAGAAAATTCATTCGTACCTAGCAAGATGTGTTTGGGCATCTTGACTCTCATTGTCATCAATGGTGAGAGTTCTCGTGTTGACTAGTGGCATCCATTAATGGCCACTAAGCCAAAAATTTCCTACTATGTTCGACATCAGAACATCTTTTCACATAGTAGGAATTATGCCAACGAGTTTTGGAGACATGAAGACTATTATTTCACCATTTTGGAGCAGATTCAACAAGTTTTAGTAGAAGCAATAAAAAGTCATCTTATCTCTCTATCCATGACTCCTCTTGTTCAGCCACTTGAAGAAGAATATGATCATAATTTTTTAGCCACCACACATACAACTCATCCATTCCAAAGGGTAAGTGAAGGTACGTCATTTTCTAACTTTTGACCATAGAATTCCATAAAAAGCCAGAATGATAATTGTTGGAAAAACATTTCTCTTCCTCATTTCATAAAATTGCCCATACCATCAATTGGGGGGGAATACATTCATATTGATATCTTACCATGTCCATATCATATTCAGGAGCCCACATACTTCCAACATATATTACTTATTACATTTCTATTACGAGCATACAATGGCTTTTGAAAAAGTGCTTAAAGGATAAATTGGATACAAACAAAATCATGGTTGTCACACAAGAACCAACCATCATGCAATCCAATAAAGATATATTTTGCAACAATAATCAAAATATCATTATGAAAAGTTCAAAGATCAAAATATGAGGCAACAAAAAAAAAATGGTTGTAACACAAGAACCAACCATGTTGCAACTCAAGTAAAACACTTTTCAGAAAAAATGAAGTTATCAAATGATATCATGCAAAGTTAAGCCAAAGCTCAAGGATCAAAAGAGTTAATGTAATATATATTGCATGAGGACATGCAATAGCTTCAGTTGGGGGGTATGTTGAGTCTTGAAAGTGTCATTCATTTCCATTACCCTTTCACTCTTATGTCCATTATATCACCTCCATTTCACTACTATGTCACCACATTCATCCCACTTTCATTAGCATTGGGCCACATTTATGTTTTTCCAATCTTTATTAATTCTAAGCCTTTTAAGTGAATTTGTGGTTAAAAATTAGGAAATAATGTGCATAAGCTTATACCTAACCAATGGGTTGAGTTGTTGACATGTGTAGGTTGAAAGGAGGCTTCTAGAAGACCCTTATGTGGCACTCTAAGGCCAAATTCGAATTTGAGTGGAAAGAATCATGGGATCATGAGAATATGTGTCACATCTTCTAATTGTATTGTAACTCTAAAAAGACATGTGTCTTATCAGTTCCTATTTTGATTAGGACTCTAGAGGTAGAGGGAGAGATTAATGGATTATCATTAATGAGATGGCTCTTATCTTTTTGTATAAATAAGAGATCTCTCTCCTTCATTTGGAAGTTTTTTTTTAAGTCTCTTTTAGTCCCTAGTTCTTAATATTGTAGTTCTTCCTTGATGGCTTTTGAAAGCTTTGGAGAGCTTTGTTGTACTTTGTACTTTTGAAGAATTTGAATAAAGCTTTGATGTTCTCAACATGGAAGGAGATGTGAAGTAGATGTCATGGAGCACATTAGAATGTAAGGTAGAGTAGATTTCATTTTCTAAATATTGCTTTGTAGAATGTAAGGTAGAATATATTTCATTTTGTAAATATTGCTTTGATTTGATTTGATTACTTTCAAGTTTGATAGATTAGACTTTTCATTCATGCAATTTTAATTCATGCAAGTGTTTTCAATTTTGCTTTGATTTCATAGGTGGCAGAGGGCCTCTGCCTTGTATAGTTGTCATTTAATTTTGCATTTAATTTTGTTATGCTTATGTATATTAGCTGTACATAAATTACTTTCACATTGATTGTAGATTAGTGATGCACATAGCCTTTTAATGACTAATGACATGATAGAATCATCTTTTCCTTTTGCTGAAGCAGCAAGGATACTGGGTCTCATAGTCACTAGCTCATTG
>APFE031243082.1:0-16887 GCA_000404065.3 Pinus taeda
GGGGGTGTTTGAACAATCTGAAATGGCAAGTTTCCAATACCAGCAACATAAACAATCTTTTCAGCTTTTTAGTGCTTGAGGACTTCAAATCCCAAAACTACTTATCGCCTCACCTTATCACTGAACACAGTATATTAAGTGATCGTTTACCGCCACTCCACGTCGCAGTACACGTCACACTCCACCTCATGCCTACCATCCAATCAATTGCTGCCTATCCATTATCCATTCAATGCCGCTCCAACAAATTTATGATTCAAATACTTGTTAATTAATCATGTTGTGTTATTAATGCAAAATTCAAACGCTCATTGCCACCCCCCTCCAATTTTTCCATTATAAACCTTGTTATTCACGAAAATGGTTACAGAGTCCATTTCTGTAGCCCAAGCTGATCATTGGAGATTTCTTCACAATAGCTCGACCATTGTTTGACATTAAGCAATTATTTTTGCTATTCAGAAAAATGACATCCAAGTCCACTTGCTCATTTTACAGTTATATTGTTTTGACTATAACCACTATGATTCAAGCTTATTTCTGTCATTTTTGGTTTGCAATTTGTTTGAAATAACTTGCAGAAGTACCAAATCCTCTCATTCATCCACACGTCGACTTCCATCACACCCCATTTGTTGACATAGATTGTAAAATCATTGATACTTCTTCTCGATTTGATTTATATAAGGTCTATTGCTGTATAGAAGACCAATTCATTGATGAGATAGATGAGATAGGGTTCTCGGACTCCCAACTCCCTCACTATACTTTTCCTTAGATACAGAGAGCGCTTGAATTTGTGAGGAAATGTCGTGAATCTTATAATCTCAATCAGAGAGCAATTATTTCACCGACAAGAGAAATCGTTTGCTTAATCAATTCTGATTCCATTGAAAAAATGTCGCAGGCCACTGCTACTACACCAACCCATCCTTTTTCCCATGAAAACCTCATAGAAGCCTATCAAAAACTAGACTTTATTAAAAGATCCCAGACCCTTCAACTCTTTCTAACTATTGATAACCCTCTGCGTAAAAGAAACCCTCCTTATGGTTCATCCATTTCCCTGATAGAACGAAGCAAATGAAATCTATTTTCTCTTATTTGCTTGGTTACAACCTTGATCAAATGTTAATGAAGCCATCCTTGGTTTCTTATCTATCTTTTCTGCTCATCCTAAATCCACTGTCATTTATGATTTTAGTCAATTCCTGGTCGAAGCAATACATGAGTAATTTGTCAAGCCTAATACTAAAGAAGTATTCAAGCATGTTTCAATACTTGTTTACCTTTTTAATATTTTCAAGGAGACAAATTCCCATTTTCTTTAGAGAAGTTATATGAGGAAGGAAATCAACAATCGGTGATATTCTGGACTTCAATGGGGATGAAGCGGAAAAAAGAATTTACATATAAACAGTTCATAGAACTATTTATTGATCCAACTATCAATCTTATGAGCAACACTCTAGTACCAAAGATTAGTGAGGAGATTGTCAAAATATTACAGTTGGTTGATCAAGATGCAACAGGGGTTTGGTATTGCTACCAAAACTATATAGAGATCAGGTTTTATGGTTGTGAGCTTCCACCCTACAAACTGCCCAAGTACCCACCTATCATAATCTTTGCACTTGAATATATAAGGCAGAGGTTAAATGCAGCTGAAGTGCAATTTGTGGCTGCAAAGAAGAAATCAAAATTCAAGCTAAAAGCCCAAGTTGGTCCATTCATTTGTAACACGAGGGCAGCAGGAGAGGAAGCATACAAATTACTAAAGCAGATGAAATTTAGTCTCAGCTTCACTTGGTCTTATGACCCAATGGGAATAGTTTCCAAGCCTAGGGTGGAGAACAAATTTACAGCATATCATCACACACCCAAGCTTGAGATAGAACAATATAAAAATAAGTTGGAATGGGTAGAGAACACCCTCCAAGAGGGTGAAGAGCGGGTAGTTTCTACATCAACGTGTAAACTCCACTTGCAAAAGAAAATACAACAAGGAGAGGGATGGAAGAACAATCATCCCCTATGACTGAAGCATCAAGCCAGGGTTTTAGGATTATGCACAGAAAGAAGAGACGTAAAATCTCTGTGGTTGTAGGTGTAGAACACGAGAATTTGAAAACCACATTTGATGGAATTGGAGAGACTATGCTTCATTTATAATCGAGTGCAGAGTCTACACAGTCCCCAACTCATTCCACTACTTCTCATGAACAATAGATAACCCAGACCATTGGAAGCACTTAGAAGGATAAGGAGGAAGACATATTTTATGTTTTCAATGAGATCAAAATGAAGAATGAATAGATGAAGCTGAACACCTACACATAGTTTTGGAAACATTCCTCCCATTCTTACGCCAGACTTCTTTCAGTCTTTGACTCTAAGAAGGGTAAAATGCAGGTGGCTTATCTGCAAGCTCAAGTTCCACAGCCTAGGACTGTTGCTCAATATCAAAAGCAAACCTATTTTGAGTTCAATGTGAAGGATATGCAAAGGATACCAAGATATCAAAAGTAGACCTATTTTGAGTTCAATGTGGAGTCACAACTTAAGTTGGAGAAATTCTCCTCATTAGCAAAGGATACCAAGATACAATCCTCGGAGAATCTAGTGCTAAATATGGGTTATGATCCCTCAAACATAAACAGTATAGAAGATCTTATTAAGAAAAATAATGTTGAAGTTGCGGCATTAAAGAAGTAGCTGAAATTTCCAGCTTCTCAGGACCCAATGGCAAAATAATTTGAGGAGACAGAAACTCAGAAGTCTGACATGATGAAGCTCAACATAGAACAAAATCTGCAGATCAAATAAATGGAGGAGCGGATGGAGAAACTAGTCTAGGAAAAAGAGGAAGTTGTTAACAAGGCTCAAACTCCAATTGATATAGTCCCCCTTGCAACAATTCCCACCACCAAAGTTTCCACTTCAGCTACAACAACAACTACAGGTGTAGCAAAAGGACCTAAACAACTTGGTGAAGTTGTTTAGAACCTGTTTATCTAGACAGGAGAAATTAATAAACTGAAGGAGTTACAACTTTTGAAGTCAGTAGTAGACAGTTCACATGCAGCTGAGTTGAACATAGTCAAAGGTTAGATTGAAGTACTACAAAGGGAACTCAAGGAATCTTTCATTGGAAACAAATTGGGTTTAGAAAAGGAAATTCTGTGGGAATAAATTATAGAATAAATCAAGGATATTCGGCCCTATATCATGACAGTGTTTGATCAGAAAGATCTCTTAGAGAAAGCCCAAGAAGAAGTTGAAACCATTACCAAACAACTTGAGGATATGCCAGAAATTGCCTCTGATATAATCAAGTTCCTAAATTCCAAAGACAACTATGAGCTTGAGGAATTAGTACTAAGTGACAAAAAAAAACTATATTGGAGGTAAAGAAGATCATCACCAAGAAAAACTTGATCCTTCAGCTACAGGAAAAGTGCAGCAATGTCAATACCATAGTTCAGAGCTATTTCAGCAGGATAGAACCCTTGACCAGCAAGTGTTTACCCTCTATGCTTATGATCAATGACAAATTGATGCCAATTGAGGATTATGTTCAGAAGCTGATAGAGGTGGGAAAAAATGCAACTTCAGTTTTAAACATTAGAGGTTCAGGAACACTAGCAATTATAGTAAATACACCCAAGGATACTTTCTTTATTTTGAATGAAATCAGACACATATTTTTAGTAAAACCCACTTTTACTAAATATACAGAGATAGATGAAATCTATAGAAGAGTAATTAAGATATCTATCCCATAAATGAAATGCTAGGAAGAGTTGACAGATTTACTTGATTGATGGATGATCTAACAACATTCAGTCTTTGGAGGAACAGTCACCTAGCTTCAATAGTTTTCATTTTTTCTAGTGACAATCATCAACACCTCAGCACCAAAATAGTGCCAAATCAACTATCATTTTTTATTTTTGATTTTGTAATAATCTATTTTTGTAAAAACAATTTAGGATATTTTCTCAGTTCCACTGTTGTACAAATAAAGCTCTTCTTGAGTTATCAAGGGTTGCACCCTTGAAGAAGCATTTTGAAGCCTCAAATGTACTTAACTTTTCTAGATCATTAATAGAAAAGCAAAGGATTTTGAATTCTGATTTACACAGTTTTGTGTTTCGTGTAAGTTTTTCCAGTATTATTTATTATGTTTTTCTTCTTCTTATGTCTTACAGAGATAACTAGGTAGGAATAATTGGGATTCAATCTATTCCTATAAGCTTTTGAAGTGATAATTTGTAAAGAGAATGAATTAATGAACTGTTTTCTTAATTAATTCCCTCTAAATCAATAAATCATCAACACATTTTGTAAGTTTAAGCATATTTTGTTAAACCTTCTGAACATAGTTTAAAGGTTTTCATACTTATGATTATTTAATTTTCAATCTGAAGACTGTGATAATCATATCATTTCTCTGTTTCTGCTCACCGCCATCTTATAAGCTAAAACCACTCTGTGAATTTTAATAGAAACTCTCTATTTAGATATTAATATTATTCAAAAGGTTAAGCCTCACTATTTTAAATTTGTCTCCTACATTGGTTGTCCAAATTGAAACAAAATCCCCAAAACAATTATCTTATATTCCCTGGCATGATAGCTGACCATTATCATCTCAGAGACACAAGATCAATTTAGCGCCATTGCCGGGGACTCGAATTCCATTAAGTTTTCCTAGGGCAATGATAAATATCCTATTTCGTTATGGTGACTAAAGGTCTAAATAGGTCAAAATCCTTCACCTGGTAACTCCACTGTGTCAAACTAAAACCTTTTAAAAACACAAGATCCCATTCTGATTCTGACAAAGTTAATCCTCTGTGAGATCTAGAGAAACTTCTGAAAAGGACCAGTTCCAAAAGAAGACATCAACCATCTTCTTCCACTTCAGAATTTCAGTCCGAAGATACTATACATTTTGATCCCTATAGTAACATTCCATGTAATCCAGATACCACTCATTTATCCCCTATGGTTGTCGAATTGTTAGATAGGGGAGTTGCTTTTAAATAAGCTTTCCTTATTCATTCACTTAAATCTCATCCAGAACCACCACTTCCACCAGGGTCTCCTAAATCTGAGTTGAATCTAGGTGTTCACTTACCTAAATACACACCTATAGACTTTATTTCCTCTAGCACTTATTCATTTCACTGCACTTCTGAACAACCTGAATCTTCTACCTCTAGACAAACTGAAGGAAATTTTTTTATATATTAGAATCCACTTTTTGAAACAAAATAGGATATTCAATCTTAGGTCCATAAGCTTGTAATTAAAACTCCTCTAAAATCATTCAGGAAGTCTCTGCCTTCTTTATCTCCTCCTAATTCATCCCCACATAGTAGTTCACCCCAACATAGTAGTTCACCCCCTCTTTTACCAACTTCCTCTTCTTTATCACCATCTTCCCCTTCTTTATCATCATCCTCACAAACATCTTATATATCATCTTCTACTATGGCATTCCCACCCATTGTACAGGCAATATATGCAGCTTTAGTTTTAACACAAGTCCTTGATGTTTTCCCTAATGGATATTTGAAACATCTACATAGGTATAATGGAGAAACTGGTCCTTCAACTGAAGACCATCTTCAAGCATTCCTAGACTTTGCACACAACATGAACATAGAAAAATATAATGTTTATATGAGGTTATTTGTTCAGTCTCTTGAAGGAAATGTAAGAACTTGGTTTAGGTAGTTACCTGCAAATTCCATTAGAAATTGGGAAGAACTAACAAATATATTTAAGAATAAATGGGGAGTGTAGAGAGGTACTCTTTAATTTTTAAATGAGTTTGATTAACTTAAAATAAATTATGGTGAACCTATCTCTGATTTTATCAAAAGGTTCAACAAATTTTACCGTAATATGCATGTCGATTGTAAACCCCCTATAGCAGCAACCACATCAAGATTTTCAAAAGCTTTTGAAGATGATTTTGTTGTTATGTTAAGAGAAATAACTTCAAGAACTCTTGAATATATGAAAACTAATGGTATAGAGGTAGAAGAAAATAGAGCTCCCTCAACCACTTTAAAGGCTAAAGAGGAAAAGACACAGAGAAAACTTAAAACTAGTCAAGAGGTCTCTACTTCCTCTAAAACTAAAAATGAAGATTCTAAAATAGATGAAATAAATTCAATTCTTAGAAATATATCCAATAGGATTTCCAAGATTGAGACTCAACCTAGGACAATTCAACAAATAGTTACTAGACCCTAAAATCAAAATCAAGGTCAGTATAAAAGAAATCCACAATTACAAATTATTCAGAGACCTAGTAATTATGAAGAGGTTCCAACTCCTTTATTGATAGATGATTAGTGGCCTGATGACAATACTATGACTATCACTAAAGACATTAATAATGTGGACACTTCTCCTGATTAGATTTCTATTATTCCCCTCTCATAACAAAAACAAGTTCAAGAAGATCAAGAATCCTCACAGGTTTCCAAATTTCGTGCCTTCTCTGAATTCCTAATTCCAGAGTTGAACAAAAGATATGATCTTAGACCTAGACCTGGCCTTGGAGGACCACCTAAAGAACCTCCAATAATTTAACCCCGTACCAAAGTTGTTGAAACTCAATCAACTATTATTCGACCATTAAATCAATCAACTGATACTACTCAAAATGAAAAGAATGTTTTGACTACATTTAATGTTGAAAAGGAGCTAGAAAGAGTTAAAATCCCAATTCCACTTTCAAAACGTTCCAAAAACCCTGGGTATAAAAATCAGGTCTCCAAATGGATACAAAACACCTCGGTTGATGCTAAAAATGACATCATTAGACTTCAAGATGAAAAACTAGTAGTTGTCTTTGGTCCTAGTTCAGATATGATCGATGAAATAGTGCCTCCTTTCTATGTAACTCTTAAGATAAATGATTCAATGTTATACAATTGTATGCTTGATTCTGGAGCATGACATAACCTCATGCCAGAAGCTGTCATGGACCATTGAAAACTTGACATAACTAGATCCTATCATGATTTGTACACATTTTATTCCAAAAGGGTGCCTTGCTTAGGATTGATTAAGGATTTAGTAGTCACCCTTGCCCAAATTCCAATGAAAATGGTAGTTCTTGACGTAGTTGTCACAGATATCCCTCCCAAATTTGGAATGCTCCTTTCTAAGTCTTGTTGTGCCAAATTAGGGGGAACTCTTCAAATGGACATGTCTTATGCCATTGTTCTTGTTTATGGGGCAGAGCAACGAAGGTTATATAGAGAGGTGAGATTTGTGCACACGTTTTGCAAAACAGACCAACCAAGGAACCATCCCATTTATGCAATTGATCAATATTTTTGTTATTTTTAACTCCAAACCAAACACATGCAACTCAAGTAAAAATTGAAGATGTAGTTGAAAGTCCTGTACCAAATCAAACTGATGTATGGAAACTATTCTTTGTTGGTTCTTGTACAAAATACGGAGTAGGAGCAAGGGTAGTTTTGATCTCACCAGAAAAAGAAAATATTATCTAAATAGGAAAACCTAACTTCGAAGTTACAAATAATGTGCTTGAATATGAAGCTTTCCTTTTAGGATTGCAATTAGCCAAAAGCTTAAAGGTTCAAAACTTAAGTGTTTTTACTGACTTAGAACTTATTGTCAAACAAGTAAGAAATATTTGCAAGACCAAGCATCCTATGCTTAGATCTTACTAAAATGAAGTTTGGGATTTAGTTGATAATTTATTTAATGCTTTTAATTTGATTTATATTCCAAGAGATTAGAATATTCATGAAGATTCCTTAGTTGTTTCTACTAGTTCATTTTAAATTCCTGATTAGACTAATGTACTCTATCAAATACAAGTCAAGTATAGACCATCCATACCATATAATCTCAAATATTGGCAGATATTTGAGGATGATGAACAAACAAAATCTTTTCTGCAGATTATAGATGAATTTTCAGTTCTAAAAATCAATGAAGATAGAACAGAAGCAAAAGAAAACATAAATGAAAATGATAATTCAAATTGTAATTAAAAAATTGTTAAACATGCTATCATTCAATTATCTAGTAATTTCATTCCCAAAGGTCTAATTCCTTTAGAGAAGTTGTTTGATCAAAATGATGTCCTCAAAAACCCACAATAAATTTCTTCACTAGATGATATAGAGGAAATTAACATTGGAACAAATGATGATATTAAAAACATCAAAATTTGTGGATCTCTAGATCCTGAAATCAAAACAGAATACCTTAAGTTACTTGAAATTACAAGGATGTTTTTTCATGGACTTATGTTGATCTAAAGAGTTATGACACTTCATTAATACAACATAAGATTCCTTTAAAAGCGGAAGAAAAACCTTATCAACAGAAACTTAGGAGGATTAATCCTACTCTTCTACCAACTGTAGAGAAGGAAATTAAGAAAATGATAGATGCCTAGATCATTCTCCCAATTAGGTATTCTAATTGGGTTGCTAATTTAGTTATTGTTAGAAAGAAGAATGGAGAAATTAGACTGTGTGTGGATTTTAGAAATTTGAACAAATAATCACTAAAAGATAACTATCCTTTACCCAAAATGGATCATTTACTTCAAATGGTTTTAGGAGCACAAAGACTTTCTATGCTTTATGGTTTTTCAGGTTATAATTAGGTAAATCTTGATCCATCAAAAAGAGAGAGGACAACCTTTACTACACCCTGGGATACATTTATGTACTCTAGAATGCCCTTTGGCTTATCTAATGCTGGAGCAACATTTCAAAGAGCTATGGACATAGCTTTTGTGGGTCAGGTAAATAAATTTGTAGTCATTTATCTTGATGACATAAATGGTTTTTCTAATTCCAATCAGAAACATCTTAAACATTTGAGGAAGGCTTTTGACAAGTGTAGGAAATATGAGATATCATTCAATCCAAAAAAGTCTTTGTTTGCTATCAAAGAAGGAAAACAACTGGGCCACATAATCTCAAAGGAAGGAGTGGTGTTTGATCCCAAACGTGTACATGCCATTAAAACATTCTTCTTACCTATAAATACGAAGGAGATTCAAGCTTTTCTAGGCATGATTAATATTTTAAGGAGATTCATCCATAATTATGCTGAAATTGTAAAAGACATAATTGATATGCTCTGAAAGGACCATGAAGTTAAATGGATAGTCTCTTCAAGATATGCATTTGATCAGATCAAGAAAGCTATCTTTGAAGCTCCAACCTTGGCCAACCCTGATTATATCAAACCATTCAATATCTTTTCCTTTGCCTTAGAAACAACCCTTGTTGTCATTTTAGCATAAAATAATGAAGATTCCCATGACCAACCCATAACCTTTTTTAGTAACATTATGAGAGATTCTGAACTTAAGTATGACAAAATTGAGAAGAAAGCTTCTGCCCTTATTCAAGCCTCAAACTCATTAAGGATGTATGTCCTACATTCACCCATTACTGCTTATGTTCCTAATTGTGTTGTGACGATTTTTTTAACCCAGCCTGAATCGGATGGGAAGAGAGGTAGATGGATCACTCAAATTCTGGAGTTTGATCTAACCATCAAAACCAAAAAGCTAGTAAAGGGTAAAGGATTATTGAAGATTCTAATTGAATAGAACTGTAACGTGCTCGGAATCAATCTTGTTTTGGAAATACAAGGGAAGAATCCACAAGAACCTTCCTAGAATTTGAATGAAAAGAATCCACAAGAATCTTCTCAAAGTTCAAATATGAAGAATACACAAGAACCTTTAATTCTTGTACAAGGGGATAATCCACAAGGACATTCCCTTCACCCTAAAGAAAAGATTCCACAAGAACCTTTACCTTCATATTAGATCAGCCCCATACACATTGATAATAAATTTCTGTTATCAAATTTGTATCAAGACATTGTAAATTTCCTAATCCATTTTGAACGTCTAGCATCATTTTCAAAAAGGAAGTGAAAAAATCTCAAATTGAAAGTGTTATCACTCAGGTTGTTCCCAAAACTTGTTGAGAAAAGGGAATACGGCCGAGGTAACCACTAACCAATATTTTAGATGCAATTTCTAGCCAAACTGCATCCAGGGAGGGCTCTCTCTATATGTTTTAACTTTGTTTATTTGAAGTTTTATGCTAGATATGATGTGCAAAGGTTTGTTTTAAATGGGTTTGGATGGTGATTTCAAGAAGAGATAGGATGTAGGTCAGATAGGGTTAATTCCATTGGGCAATGGAGTTTGTGAAAGTGGACTGCTGAGTGTGCTTCTGTGATGATATGCAATACTACAGAGCAAGATAATCAGTTTGGAACAATATTAAAAGCCAGTGATGGATGGGATGTAGGCCAGGGGGTCAAGGGCAGTCAAAAATGCTTTATCCTAGTGGTAGAGGGAAGGTGCTTGAATATTTCCGAGGAGCAGTGAAGAATTCCTTGACATTGTTCAAAATCAAGGAATTAGCAGAAACAGAAACATTTAAGAATTTCTATTCATGCTAATTGTGAAGAAAACATACATAACAACAGGAATTGAACATAGAGTGTATTTAAACAAGTTCTGGGTTATTCTTTTTCCCTCTGGTTAAGATTATGAAACATATATGAGATTTGTAAACATAGTAAACACAAAAACACAGTTAGATTAACTTATTGAGCCAAAGCAAGACACAGGAATTCTGTAGCAAAGTCCAGAGTCATCACATCGACATTCAGAAGGTCCAATAGCAATGCATTTCAATGCCCCTGGTATTAATGAATATCTGAGTTATAACGCAGTTCAAATGGGAGAATCACCAACCTCGAATACATTTCTTGGGGAGGTATTTATAACAAAAAGATTTACAAAATATCTTGAGGATAAGATATGAAACAATAACTCAGTTCACCCACTGTGTCAGAGAAATGAATGCAAAAATAAAGGCAGGATTTATTGAGGCTGTGCTGGCTGCTTTAATTGATTAGATATTTTTAGACCTTTTACCAAGGAATTTGGCTGGTAGTTATGTCCTTGATTTTCCTTCCTATGTCGTTGTCCTGATTTGTTCACCTGCTCTTAATTCACCTTTAATGTGTCTTGATCCTTGCTTGAGCTCCTTTCCTTATATTTTCCACGTGTCCTGCTATTTGACCAGGTGTAAAAGGAAGCAAGATCCAAATTATTTAGACAAGACTTGTAGCATCCTCTGCCACTAGTGTTATGTGGGTAACTGGTGTCTTTGTATCTTTACCATTATTTCATCAGCCTTAGTATACCTGTAAAAGGTAGGCTTGACTTCAAAAATATGATTTATTTCATGTTCTATAAAAAATAATCCTTCCAATTTTTCATACAAGCTCTATCCGAAAGGAGGTCTTGTGTCCTCTGAACTGCTAGATGACGCAGTGGCTTGATTTGTTACATACATGTTTACCCTATGAGCATACTGTTGATGTGATAATAGTTTTCAGTTGCTTGTTAGTAAACTGGGTAAACTTCTCTGCTGCAATTTTGTGGATTTTTCTGTGAAGGCATCTATATCCATCTGCTTCTCTTGACACTTCCTTTCTAAAGTCTATATAAAACCTCTCATGGTTAGCACCTTCTTTATTGTCAAAATGGTGCCTGTCCTGTCATTTATTTCTAAAGCTGCTAACTGTTCCTTTGTATTAGTATTCAAAAAATGGATGAGCCTATTAACCTGCTCAGACATATTTCCTAATGATGCCCTGACCCTGTGGATTTGCTCTTGTGCTCTTTCTATTAACTCAATCTGTTCATAGATTGTCTCAATTGACCTCCATTGGTCAGTAATGGACTGGCCAATCTTGGTCCACAAAATCATCTTAATATATGCTAGAGGTTTTCGTAAGGTGAGATCCTTTTCCAATGATTTCACCTTGTTTTCTAGGGTCTTTACTTCTCTAGTTTGTTTTGCTACTGTCAGCTTTGACTTGTCATAGCTCACCTCTAATTTGGCTAACTTCTATTTTGTTTGTTTGAGCTCTGACATTTGAGCCTCTAGCTCTTTCACTGCTTTCATCATTTCTTCCATCTTCATGCTGGTTTCTTGCTCTGCTGTTGGTGTTGTTGTAGCATCTATAGTTGTTGTACCTATTGTTGATGCTGGGATGGTAGGAGGGAGGGCTACTATACTTGTGGGGGGAGCAGTGGCACCTATTGGAGATACTTCAGGTGGCTGGGAGGTGGACTCTGCCTGCTTCTCTTTAAGGGCTTTCTCCAATGCTTGCTCTGTTTTTGCTAATCTTTCATTCATTCTTATTAGCAGACTTATCATGTCCTCTTCCTCCTTTTGTTGTGCAACCTCTGCAGTTTGTGGATGCACTGTTATTGGAAATTTTAGTCGCCTTTTGAGGGCTGCAATGCCCTCATCCTTGTTCTTGATGAGCGCTTTGGTGGCCTTTGCATCCTTAGGGTTATGCCCCAGATCGATGATCATTTCTTCTAAGGACTTAATCCTATTGTCCTTAGCCAAGGAGGAAGCCTTCTCCAATTCTAATTGGGCTGAGGTATTATATAATGATTTTTTTCAGTTGGTGAGCTGCCAATGCCTTATCAGCCAAGTTGGCATACACCATTTCCCCAGTTTGTTTATGTAACTTAATCTGGTCAATTGGATGAATATCCTTGGAGAGTACTTCCAGATTAGTTCTTATATAGTCAGCAGCTGACTGGGGTCACTGTGTCTTGTGCTTGAAGTGGTTGAGGATCATTTTCTTCTCCTGAATATCATAGGCAGCCATTAGCCTATGTTGATTAGTAGGTGCTGTCCTCATCAGTTGATTATAAAGCTTCATCCTTATTGGATCATTTCTAGCTTTAATATCAGTAAAAGTCTTTTTGATGTCCGAGCTTTGTTTACTTTGAGGTCTGGTGGATGAAACTTCCACGCTATGTTGCCTCTCTAGCTGTTTCTTGAATGAGCTAGTTGAGGTGCCAGGTAGTGGAGATGCTTGTTGCTTAGTTCTCCCCTATCCTCCCATGGTGGTTGTGGTGTCTTCCACAAACTCTTCTTCTGAATATGAATTTAACCTCTGCCTCTTATCTCCTGTTTGTTCTGATGGTCCACTGGCAGGGGCATCCTCTTCTCTGTCACTCTTTCTGCTCTTTCCTCATTTTGAGGAGTCTGTAGAACAGGAGCTTTAGAAGCCTTGGTTTGGGCTGGGGGAGCCTGCCCTTCACCCTGTTCTTGTGTTGTAGAGGGTTGATCAACCATGGTCTGTTGTTCTGCATCCATCACTTCCTTGCTCTTTCCTGCTGAGCTAGCCTTTCATGTTGCTTGCTCTGAGCTCTCAGCAAAAGATGTATCCCCTCCAATGTGTTGGGGCAGCTTGAAAGGTACCTGTCCAAAAGAGTCCAGGTCAAGTGTTTTCTCAAGCTCTTACATTGCTTTTTCCAATCTCTCTTCCTCAGTCAACTCTTCAAACAATGTGCCCTCTATCCACTCTTGTTGATTGGCATATTGCTAGATTTCAGGGATTGGAGAGTGGACATATGTTGGCAGTTTATTTTTGACTTTCCTATAGCTTATAAAATGATTGGAGTCATATGGTGCCCAATAGAAGCTCTGTTTTAGTCTAAGCTTCTGCCCTAAAATCTCATCAGCTTCTAGCAAGGCTTCCCTCTGGTTGAAGGTGAAAGGGCCCAATTGATTCCATATCTTAAGTTGTACCTTTTTCTTGGCCTCATAGAAATGGATTGTATCTACCTGGACCAAGGCAAATAAGCGCATTGGCACATATCTTGGCAATTTGTAGGGGCTCAGATGACAGCCATAAATCCAAATCACAGTGTGATTCTGGTAGAAGTACCAGTCACATATGCTATAGCTCTTGGAGAGCTGTAGAATTCTCTTCATTTCACCAAAAAGCCTATCTGGAGGACTTTTTATCAATAAATAGGTGGCTGGATATATGAGTAGATCAATAAATTCACAATAAATGTAAGGAGAAAAGTAGACATGGTGGAAGACTGGGGTCCAGAAGATAACAGACCTTGGCTCTCCCTTGACATCAAATTTTCTGAGGGGAACTTGAAAACTATCTGGCTGATAGTAGAGCAACAAATGGTATATGTATGATGTGTATCTAAACACTTCTTCTCTGTCCATGCTCATAAATTGTTCATGGATCTTATTAGCAATGTAGGTGGCATAGTCATACTTGACAGCACGGGGCTGTCCTGGAGAAAAAATGGACATTAAGACCAATATGGTTTCATCTACATATTCACTAGTTTTGAATCCCAAGATGTAGGCTATCATGTCAATGATGAACTTTCCTGCTTCATCGAACCAAGTGTCCAGGTATGGAGGAGGTTCTTGTGGTTGACAATTGGGTTTCATAAATGTTTTGCCTATTTTGGTTATCTCTATACTTGGCAATTTGGTAACTTGATCAAGCAGACAGTCCATGGTAAGAGTAGTCAATGGTTTATTTGGTTTGAAATGCAACATCTTATTTATTGATTGAGGGGTGATATAGATTAAAACCGTCCTAGAAGGAGACATTACTGCCCTTTGAGTGGGCTCATAATTTGCATGGCATTGGTGAATGAGCTCAGGAAAAACATTCACACAAGGAAGGTAGTACATGGGCATATTGGACTCCCAGATCCCAAAGATGTCAGTTTTGCTTCTATGGCTGTTCCCGATCTCATAAAAGGCATAGAGATGAGATGTGTTAGACATTATATCATTAATTTCGAAATCCTTGTCAGCTAGGGGTAACCACTCCAGTTCTTTATGTGGGGCATTGAGAGGGGCCACATTGAGGGCTACTAGAGCAGGGGCTGCAATTTTTATAAGTTCTCAAGTGTTCTTTGAGTAAAATGTTGATTTTTACAGCAGTAGTGGGCAAAAATAGAGGCCCTGGGGCTTTTTCCAGAGAATTTTGCAAATTGGATCTTTGTTTAGACTCCGGTGGGCAGAATTTGAAGCAAAAGGGTGAGGATTGAAGAAATTATATTTCAGGGGAGGAGCAGCAATGGTTTCAAGGCCTTCACCTTAGTAATTACTGAACAAATTGACTGGAGCTCAGCTAAAAATGGAAGGGATTTTGCTGAGTGGGACAAAATCGGCAGTTTGTATAGCAAAATATGGCAAACTAGTAGTTTCACTGGGCAATTGTGCAAATGGAAGTCAATCAGGGAGCTTGTGAGCAAGATTTAGGTGGATTTTTGTCTTTCTCGGCTAGCTAGGCAATGTGCAGATTTTTTGGTGGGTAGCTGGTCCAGGGGGGTTTGTGTGTAGCAGCAGGGTGAAATTTCGACCAATTTCTAGGATTGCCAGATTATTTTTATGGTGAAAAATTGAAATTCATAGGGTTTTTTACAAGATAATGGTAAATAACTATTTTTCACAGTGTGCTAGACTTGCTGGTTGATTGGGAGGTGATTTGCATAATGGGGCGCCGAGCTAAGGTGGTTGAGGTGGCGGACTGAATGTTTGCAGGTGAACTCATCATCGTTTGCATGCAGAGGCTCAGCAAAGTTTACACAGTAAAATGGTAAAAAACAATTGTTTTCACAGGTTTTTTTTATTATCAAAAATTAGCTTTTTTGGTGCTTTTTATGATGACGTCATCATGACGTAGAATTTTTTGTTGCGTAGCAGGGGTACAGAAGGTGACGTGGCAGATGATTTGGCCCTGAGGTGGCGATGATGACGTGGTGCTGATGTGGTTGTCACGTCATTGGATGATGTCAACGATGGGAGGCGAGGGCGGTAAGAGGTTTTATCGCACTTCTTTTGGGGTGATAGCGGTATTGAGTGGGGGTGTCACGATACACTCGAATGAGCGACGCGTGTCCTTGGTACGGTGGCGAAACTGCCATTTTCCTGGGACATATCGTTCGAACGCTGGGGGCATCATGATACAATCTCGCACCATCGGATCTGAGGGCCCCAATCCAACGGTTGACGGCAAATGGTAAGTTGCGAGGGCGCGGAATGGGGTCTCTCTTTAATTTTTTTGTGATTCTGTAAGGTTTTCAATGTATTTGCGGACTTTTACAAAGTGGGTTTTTTTGGGGAAAAATGTGAATTTCGGCTATTTATTTAGCCAAAGGCCATATAAACCCTGATGGGCATGTGGGGGGTTGTTATTGGTCCCTGGTGGACCAATAACTCCCTAAAGAAAAATTTAAAATAAGGCTATAGTTAGCCAAGGGTTAGGGTATTTATTTTTTGGGGTTTTTGTTTTTTTATACATAGTAAGGGGGGGAAATGTACATAGGACCTATATAGTAAGGTTAGTAGGTTAATATGATTGTGGGGGATGGGTTTTCATGGTTTAGGCCAAGTTTTACAGAGTGAAAACTCAGGCTAGGGGGGAATGAAAGGGTGACAAGTGGTGAAGTTTAGGAAACTTTGGTAAGTTGGATAAAATACTTTTTACACAAGAAATGTGGCTTGTTTTTCCTAGGTAAAAGATCCTTTCACTTAGTTCTGTCATGCGATGAAGTGGACTAAGGGTAATGGGCAGATCTTATTGCCGTTTGGGGGGAATATTAGTAAGTGTTTCCTAGAAAATGGGGAGGGGAATTAGTCATGCCCCATTTGTCTTGTAGCCACCTTGCCATGGTACCTTATGATTTTATGAGATGGCATATTATTCCAGAAGAGCAAATTGCTCACAAACCATGCCTTTGTACCCTCAAAACTGCCTACCCAACCTAGTGTACCTAACATATTTTCTTTATTTTCATTGGGTGCCTTTGAACTAGCAAACCCTGATTCATCTCTTTTCTTTTAGCTGCCCTCCTATCTAAGTCTACCCTTATTTCTTCCAGGGCTCAATTTAAGCTGTTGAGACCCTTTGCTTCACTACCATGACTACTTGCCTGCCAAGCTTAAACTGTTTTTGCAGACCTTTATTCTCTAT
>APFE031243082.1:21880-45108 GCA_000404065.3 Pinus taeda
CCTTTTAGGCTGGCCGAAGACTAAGATTGTGGCATAAGACATGTCTAGTTGCAAAGATCCTTGTAGCTTGGCACCCCAGGACCTAGATAACAACATTCGATATTTTGGTGGAATATCAGCTACCACCACATCCATTAGAATTGTCTTGGCTGGATATTGGACTAATGACACACATAGATCCTTGATTAAGCCTAGACACCAGACCTGACTAGAATCAAAGGAAAACAAATATTTGTATGGCCTTGTGATATCTAGGTCCAACTTCTCCATGAAAGATTTGGGCATCAGAATATGTGAAGCTCCTGAATCAAACATTGCATTGTGAAGCACCTTGTCATGAATGTTTAAACTCGCATAAAAGGGAGGGACTCCCCCATCTACTGTTTTACCATTTGCTTCAGGGCCAAATATAAGTTCTGGTTGATCATCAAGGATGTTCACTGAATCTTTGTTTTCAGAAATTTGTAATGATCTGTTGATTTGTTCCCTAAACACTTCATGCCTATCCAATTCAAATAATGGGATGGACACTTTTAACTTACCTATTTCAGCCTCCATATTAAAGGGTTTTTTTGTTTGTGTTTTGAGTGGAGAGGCATCTATAGGGTGCTATTTTGATTCATCCTTGTCTGAAAGATCTTCTGTTGTTGGGCTGTTTGGATTAGAAGTAGATTTAGGGATGATTGGTACATGGGAGTCCTTGAGTTTAGTTTTGGTAGGTTTCTTGATTATCTTTTGCTTAGGATCATCAGGAATGTCTATTCTTCTACTTCTCAAGTTGTATTGCTTGTGGACTTCAGACACAGCTGTTTCATATCCTTGCTTAAAATCAAAGGATTCCCCTGATTTCATTTGACATTGACTAAGGGTATGAGCCTCTTGGTCTTCTTGAGTTAGGAAAATTGGTTGGCCACTGTTGAGACCCATTAAATTAATGTGTGGGTCCTATGTTGGTTCACCAGATGTGGAAGCTTCTGCATAGTTTTCTTGGAAGGGAGGCCTTATGTTTTGGTTTGGACCAACCTTTCCTACATTGGGGTTTTGATTTTTCCTAAAGTTTGGATTTCTTGCATTGTTGTTTGGTTGGTTGTCCCAAGAAGATTTCCTCTTAATAGTCTCCAGTTTGTCTCCTAACCTGTCCATGCCTTTAATAATTGCATAAAGTTTTTGTTCAAAGGTAGAGGGTTCCTCTTTGAAAGTTGTTCTTCTTTCAGTCCTAGCTCAATTTCGTTTGGAAATTAGATTAGATTCAACACTCACGGATATCCTCTGCATATCTTCAAGGCTAGGAGGAGCTCTCTCCCTTAGCTGGTAAGCCATGTCTAAGTAAAAACCATCAGGGAATTTAATCAATGCCAAGTCTGGTGGTGGTCTAAGATTTATTGGAATAGCAAGGTATGTATTGTTGAATCTGGCACAATAATCTTGGACAGTCTCTTGTGGGCCTCTTTTTAAATTCTCATATTCTGTTAAGATATGTAAAGGATCCTTTTTCTTCTCCCACCTATTTAGGAAAGTTTGATAAAGGGCATCTGGATTAGCTATTGTGTTTGCAGGCAGTGACCTAAACCATGCGCTCACATCACTAGTTAAGCTCTGGACGAAAAATTTCATCCTAACATCATTATCATCAATCTCATAGTTTTCAAAATAGTTTGTCATCCTCTTGGTATGTTGTTGAGTAGTGTAAGTGCTCGTACTATCAAAATAGGTAATTTTGCCCTGGTAATCCTATGGCATGGCCCCTGGATTGGCAGGCAACAACAGGGGAGCATGTCTATTTTCCATGTTGGCAGGAAAAAATGGGACAACTGGAAGCACAGGGGTAGGGGCTCAGATATGTGTTGTGGATGGAGGGGTGGAAAAGAGAGTTTGGAGTAATAAAGGTGAACTGGAAGAAGCTACAACAATAGGAAGGAGGGCTTGAGAATTTGCTGCAGTAGGTTTAATTTGAATGGGTTTCTGCCGGGCTGGTTCAAGGTTTGAATCAACAGAACTCTCTTGATTTTCTGACTTCCTAAGGCTCTTAGCAATCAGATTTGGATTGTCAAGAATAGCTAGAGGATTTGGGTCTGGGTTTGACCTTGTGTATCGAGTTTTTTTCTTTGGAGCTAGCTTCTAAGTATGTTTTTGTATTTTATAGTAATTCTTGGAGGACACAAGTTTTGACAATATTTTCAAGGAAGCTACTAGAATGTAGGAGAATTTGGGGCCTTCCTTCAGGGAGGTTTTGAAACAAGGATGGCCTAACAAATCTTTGAGACAGCTGTCTAGAAACTAAAACTAAACTGGAGTTGGACTGAAGTAACTTTTATTTACTCTTGTGATTGCATATCAAGGACAATTTCAAAGGTTTCCGGGCTAGCTTCAGACTCCATCTGTGGCTTTGGAGTTTAGACAGTAGTAGCAGACACTCATTCAGTCCCCAACGGAGTCGCCAATGATGTTATCACTCAGGTTTTTCCCCAAAACTTGTTGAGAAAAGGGAATACGGCCGAGTGTAACCACTAACCAATCTTTTAGATGCAATTTCTAGCCAAACTGCATCCAGAGAGGGCTCTCTCTATATGTTTTAGCTTTGTTTATTTGAAGTTTTATGCTAGCTATGATGTGCAAAGGTTTGTTTTAAATGGGTTTGGATGGTGATTTCAAGCAGAGGTAAGATGTAGGTTTGATAGGGTTAATTCCATTGGGTAATGGAGTCTATGAAAGTGGACTATTGAGTGTGCTTCTGTGATGATAGGAAATACTACAGAGCAAGATAATCAATTTGGAACAATATTAAAAGCCAGTGATGGATGGGATGTAGGCCAGGGGGTAAAGGGCAGTCAAGAATCCTTTATCCTAGTGGTAGAGGGAAGGTGCTTGAATATTTCCAAGGAGCAGTGAAGAATTCCTTGACAATATTCAGAATGAAGGACTTAGGAGAAACAAAAGCATTTAAGAATTTCTATTCATGCTAATTGTGAAGAAAACATACATAACAATAGGAATTGAACACATAGTGTATTTAAACAAGTTCTGGGCTATTCTTTTTCCCTGTTGTTAATATTATGAAACATATATGAGATTGTAAACATAGTAAACACAAAAACACAGTTAGAGTAACCTATTGAGCCAAAGCAAGACACAGGAATTCTGTAGTAGAGTCCAGAGTCATCACATCCACATTCAAAAGGTCCAACAACAATGCATTTCAATGCCCCTTGTATTAATGAATATCTGAGTTACAACGCAGTTCAAATGGGAGAATCAACAACCCCGAATACATTCCTTGGGGAGGTATTTATAAGAAAAATATTTACAAAATATCTTGAGGATAAGATATGAAACAATAACTCAGTTCACCCACTATGTCAGAGAAATGAAAGCAAAAATAAAGGCAGGAGTTATTGAGGTTGTGCTGGCTACTTTAATTGATTAAATATTTTTAGACCTTTTACCCAGGAATTCGGCTGGTAGTTATGTCCTTGATTTTCCATCCTGCGTTGCTGTCCTGATTTGTTCACCTGCTCTTAATTCACCTTTAATGTGTCTTGATCCTCGCTTGAGCTCCTTTCTTGATATTTGCCACGTGTCCTGCTATTTGACCAGGCGCAAAACACAGCAAGATCCAAATTATTTAGGCAAGACTTCTATTATCCTCTGTCACCAGTGTTCTGTGGGTAACTGGTGTCTTTGTATCTTTACCAGTATTTCATCAGCCTCAGTATACCTGTAAAAGGTAGGCTTGACTTCAGAAAGATGACTTATTTCATGTTCTATAAAAAATAATCCTTCCAATTTGTCATACAAGCTCTGTCCGGAAGGAGGTCCTGTTTCCTCTGAACTGCTGGATGATGCAGTGGCTTGATTTGTTACATACATGTTTATCCTGTGAGCATATTGTTGATGTGATAATAGTTTTTGATTGCTTGTTAGTAAACTGGGTAAACTTCTCTGCTGCAATTTTGTGAATTTTTTTGTGAAGGCATCTATATCCATCTGCATCTCTTGACACTTCCTTTCTAAAGTCTGTATAAAACCTCTCATGGTTAGCACCTTATTTATTGTCAAAATGATGCCTGTCCTATAAGTTATTTCTAAAGCTGCTAACTGTTCCTTTGTATTAGTATTCAAAAAATGGATGGGCCTATTAGCCTGCTCAGGCATATTTCCTAATGATGCCCTGGCCCTTTGGATTTTCTCTTGTGCTCTTTCTATTAACTCAATCTGTTCATAGATTGTCTCAATTGATCTCCATTGGTCAGTAATGGATTGGCCAATCTTGGTCCACAAAATCATCTTAATATCTGCTAGAGGTTTTCGTAAGGTGAGATCCTTTTCCAATGATTTCACCTTGTTTTCTAGGGTCTTTACTTCTCTAGTTTTTTCTTCTACTATCATCTTTGACTTGTCATAGATCACCTCCAATTTGGCTAACTTCGCTTTTGTTTGTTTGAGCTCTGACATTTGAGCCTCTAGCTCTTTCACTACTTTCTTCATTTCTTCCATAATCATGTTGGTTTCTTGCTCTGCTGTTGGTTTTGTTGTAGCATCTGTAGTTGTTGTACCTATTTTTGATGCTGGGATGGTAGGAGGGAGTGCTATTGTACTTGTGGGGGGGGCAGTGGCATTTGCTGGAGCTGCTTCAGGTGGCTCATAGGTGGACTCTCCCTGCTTCTCTTTAAGGGATTTCTCCAGTGCTTGCTCTGTTTCTGCCAATCTTTCATTCATTCTTATAAGCAGACTTACCATGTCCTCTTCCTCCTTTTGCAGTGCAACCTCTGCAGTTTGTGGATGCACTGTTTTTAGCGATTTTAGTTGCCTTTTGAGGGCTACAATTTTCTCCTCCTTCTTCTTGATCAGTGTTTTGGTGGCCTTTGCATCCTTAGGGTTATGCCCCAGCTCGATGATGATTTCTTCTAAGGACTTAATCCTGTTGTCCTTAGCCAAGGAGGAAGCCTTCTGCAATTCTAATTGGGTTGAGTTGTTATCTAATGAATTTTTCAGTTGGTAAGCTGCCAATGCCTTATAAGCCAAGGTGGCATACACCATTTCCCCAGTTTGTTTATGTAACTCAATCTGGTCAATTGGATGAATATCCTTGGAGAGCACTTCTAGATTAGTTTTATATAGTCAGCAACTGACTGGGGTTTTTGTGTCTTGGGCTTGAAGTGGCTGAGGATCATTTTCTTCTCCTGAATATCATAGGCAACCATTAGCCTATGTTGATTAGTAGGTGTTGTCCTCATCAGTTGATTATAAAGTTGCATCCTTATTGGATCATTTCTAGCTTTAATATCAGTAAAAGTATTTTTGATGTTCGAGCCTTGTTTGCTTTGAGGTCTGGTGGATGAAACGTCCACGCTATGTTGCCTCTCTAGCTCTTGCTGGAATGAGCTAGCTGAGGTGCCAGGTAGTGGAGATGCTTGTTGCTCAGTTTTCCCCTGTCCTCCCATGGTGCTTGTGGTTTCTTCCACAAACTCTTCTTCTGAATATGGATTTAACCTCTACCTCTTATCTCCTGTTTGTTTTCATGGTCCACTAGCAAGTGCATCCTCTTCTCTGTCTCTCTTTCTGCTCTTTTCCTCATTTTGAGGAGTCTATAGAACAGGGGCTTCAGGAGCCTTGGTTTGGGCTGGGGGAGCCTGCCCTTCACATTGTTCTTGTGTTGTAGAGGGCGGATCAACCATGGTCTATTGTTCTGCATCCATCACTTCCTTGCCCTTTCCTGCTAAGCTGGCCTTTCATGCTGCTTGCTCTGAGCTCTCAGCAAAATATGTATCCCCTCCAATGTGTTGGGGCAACTTGAAAGGTACTTGTCCAAAAGAGTCTAGGTCAAGTGTTTTCTCAAGCTCTTTCATTGCTTTCCAATCTCTCTTCCTCAATCAACTCTTCAAACAATGTTCCCTCTATCCACTCTTAATCATTGGCATATTTCTATATTTCAGGGATTGGAGAGTGGACATATGCTGGCAATTTATTTCTGACTTTCCTATAGCTTATAAAATGATTGGGGTCATATGGTGCCCAATAGAAGCTCTGTTTTAGTCATAGCTTCTGCCCTAAAATCTCATCATCTTCTAGACAGGCTTCCCTCTGGTTGAAGGTGAAAGGGTCCAATTGATTCCATATCTTAAGTTGTACCTTTTTCTTGGCCTCATAGAAATGGATTGTATCTGCCTAGATGAATTGTCTAAAGTATTCCAGGGAAAACAAGTGCATTGGCACATATCGTGGCAATTTGTAGGGGCTCAGCTAACAGCCATAAATCTAAATCACAGTGTGATTATGGTAGAAGTACCAGTCACCTATGATATAGCTCTTGGAGAGCTGTAGAATTCTCTTCATTTCACTAGAAAGCCTGTCTGGAGGACTTATTATCAATAAAGAGGTGGCTGGATATATGAATAGATCAATAAATTCACAATAAGTGTAAGGAGAAAAGTAGACATGGTGGAAGACTGGGGTCCAGAAGATAACAGACCTTAGCTCTCCCTTGACATCAAATTTTCTGAGGGGAACTTGAAAACTATCTGGTTGATAGTAGAGCAACAAATGGTATATGTATGATGTGTATCTAAAGACTCCTTGTCTGTCCATGCTCATAAATTGTTCATGGATCTTATTGGCAATGTAGGTGGCATAGTCATACTTGACAGCAGGGGGTTGTCCTGGAGAAAAAATGGTCATTAAGACCAATGGGGTTTCATCTACATATTCACTGGTTTTGAATCCCAAGATGTAGCCTATCATGTCAATGATGAACTTTCCTGCTTCACTGAACCAAGTGTCAAGGTATGGAGGAGGTTCTTGTGGTTGACCATTGGGTTTCATAAATGTTTTGCCAATTTTGGTTATCTCTGTACTTGACAATTTGGCACCTTGATCAAACAGAAATCCCATGGTAAGAGGATTCAATGGTTCAGTTGGTTTGAAATGAAACATCTTATTTATTGATTTAGGGGTGATATAGAATAAAACTATCCCAGAAGGAGACATTACTGCCCTTTGAGTGGGCTCATAATTTGCATGGCATTGGTGAATGAGCTCAGGAAAAACATTCACACAAGGAAGGTAGTACATGGGCATATTGGACTCCTAGATCCCAAAGATGTTAGTTTTGTTTCTATGGCTATTCCCGATCTCACAAAAGGCCTAGAGATGAGATGTGTTAGCCATTATATCATTAATTTGGAAATCCTTGTAAGCTAGGGGTGACCACTCCAATTCTTTATGTGGGGCATTAAGACGGGCCGCATTGAGGGCTACTGGAGCAGGGGCTTCTGTTTTTATAAGTTCTCAGGTGTTCTTTGAGTAAAATTTTGATTTTTACAGTAGTAGTGGGCAAAAATAGAGGCCCTGGAGCTTTTTTTAGAGAATTTTGCAAATTGGAGCTTTGTTTAGACTCCGGTGGGCAGAATTTGAAGCAAAAGGGTGAGGATTGAAGAAATTATATTGCAAGGGAGGATTAGCAATGGTTTCAAGGGCTTCCCCTTAGTAATTACTGAACAAATTGGCTTGAGCTCGGCTAAAAATGGAAGGGATTTTGCTTAGCGGGATAGAATTGGCAGTTTTTATAGAAAAAGATGGGCAAACTAGTAGTTTTAGTGGGCAATTGTGCAAATGGAAGTCAATCACGGAGCTTGTGAGCAAGATTTAGGTGAATTCTTGTCTTTCTCGGCTAGCTAGGTAATGTGCAGCTTTTTTGGTTTGTTGCTGGTCCAGGGGGGCTTGTGTGTAGCAGCAGCGTGAAATTTCGACTAGTTTCTAGGATTGCTAGATTATTTTTATGGTGAAAAATCAAAATTCACAGGGTTTTTTACAAGATAATGGTAAATACCTATTTTTCACAGTGTGTTGGACTTGCTAGTTGATTGAGAGGTGATTTGCATAGTGGGGTGCCCAGCTAAGGTGGTCGAGGTGGTGGACTGAACGTTTGCAGGTGAACTCGTCATCATTTGCATGCAAAGGCTCATCAATGTTTACATAGTAAAATGGTAAAAAACAACTATTTTCATGGGTTTTTTTATCAAAAATTGGATTTTTTGGCGCTTTTTATGATGACATCATCATGAAGTAGAATTTTTTGTCGCATAGCAGGGGGTAGGGAAGGTGATGTGGAAGATGATTTGGCACTGAGGTGGTGATGATGATGTGGTGCTGATGTGGTTGTGGTGTCATCGGATGACGTTAGCAATGGGGGGCGACGACGATAAGCGGTTTTTTCGCACCGCTTTTGGGGTGGTAGCAATATTGAGCGGGGGGGTCGCAATACACTCAAGTGAGCGACGTGTTTCCTCGGTGCGGCAGCGAAACTGCCATTTTCCTGGGACATATCGTCCGAACGTTGGGGGCATTGCGATATGATCCTGCATCGTCGGATCTGAGGGCCCCGATCCAACGGTTGATGGCAAATGGTAAATTGTGGGGACGCGGAATGTGGGCCTGCTTTAATTTTTGTGATTTTGTAAGGTTTTTAGTGTATTTGCGGAGTTTTGCAAAGTGGGTTTTTTGGGGGAAAAACGCGAATTTCGGCTATTTATTTAGCCAAAGGCCATATAAACCCTGATGGGCATGTGGAGGGTTGTTATTGGCCCCTGGTGGACCAATAGCGCCCTAAAGAAAAATTTAAAATAAGGCTATAGTTAGCCAAGGGTCGAGGTATTTATTTTTTGGGGTTTTTGTGTTTTTAAACATAGTAAGGGGGGGAAATGTACATAGGAGATATATAGTAAGGTTAGTAGGTTAATATGATTGTGGGGGATGGGTTTGTATGGTTTAGGCCAAGTTTTACAAAGTGAAAACTCAGGCTAGGGGGGAATGAAATGGTGACAAGTGGTGAAGTTTAGGAAACTTTGGTAAGCTGGATAAAAGACTTTTTACGCAAGAAATGTGGCTTGTTTTTCCTAGGTAAAATATCTTTTCACTTAGTTCTGTCATGGGATGAAGTGGACTAAGGGTAATGAGCAGATCTTATTGCCCTTTGGGGGGAATATTATTAAGTGTTTCTTGGAAAATGGGGAGGGGAATTAGTCATGCTCCATTTGTCTTGTAGCCACCTTGCCATGGTACCTTATGATTTTATGAGATGGCATATTATTCTAGAAGAGAAAATTGCTCACAAACCATGCCTTTGTACCCTCAAAACTGCCTACCCAGCCTAGTGTACCTAACATTTTTTCTTCATTTTCATTGGGTGCCTTTGAACTAGAAAACCATGATTCATGTCTTTTCTTTTAGCTACCCTCCTATCTAACTCTACCCTTATTTCTTCTAGGGCTCAGTTTAAGCTGTTGAGACCCTTTGCTTCACTACCATGACTATTTGCTTGCCAAGCTTAAACTGTTTGTGCAGACCTTTATTCTCTATTCTAAGACAAGTGAAATTCAAATATGATCTAGCCAGGATTAAGTTGTCCGGATAATCATTAATTGTGGCAATAGTAAACCACCTATACATAGTGGAGATTCATAAACATATGGAACCTTTGCAGCATAAAAAGGATGAACGTATTTGGCACTTCCCCAGTCAATGACGAACAATGAAGCCCTATTGGTATAGGAAGCTAACAGAAAGCAATCAAGTACTATATCATAAATGAAAATCTATACTAGAAATACCCACTTAATATTTTGCTATTGTGTTTAACATAATTAGAGAGTGAAGGAATCATTGACCAGTTTCACACAAGATTTTTTGGAGGGAATTATTCTTGGAGAACAAAAACGTATAATATATTAAGGGCAAGATTTTATTGGCCCACACTATTCTTATAGGTAGGAGCAAAGGTCAGAAGTTGTGTGCCCTGTCAAATGTTTGTTGGTAACAAAAAATTAGTAGCTATTCCACTGATCCCAACTATAGTTTCAAAACCTTTTCTCCAATGGGGAGTAGATTTAATTGGAGAGATTCATCCTACTTCAAGAAATCAGAATAGATGGATCCTCACTGCAACAGATTACTTCACTAAATGGATGGAAGTAATCCCAGTAATAAATGCTATTTATTTAGTAGTAATCAAATTCATTGAAGAAAACATCTTATCTATATTTGGTTTCCCAACTCGAATTGTTACTGATAATGCAGTAGAATTTTCCATTGCCAAGATGATTGAATTCTACCAGAAATATCAGATTTTGCTGCATCATTCAACTCCGTATTACCCTCAAGGTAATGCCCTTGCAAAATCCTCAAATAAAATTTTGGTAAAGGTGATAAAAAAGACTCTAGAAAATCATAAAAAGAGTTGGGATTCTCACCTAATTTATGCGGTATGGGCAAACACGATTACGCCAAAAATATCTACTGGAAAATCTCCTTTTCAATTAGTCTATGGGAAAGATGCAATATTCCCTACCAACTTGGCCTTCCCTATTCTAAAATTCTTGTAGGATTCAACTGATGAACATGATTTCTTTTTAAGGAGAATAAACTGGATTATTGAACTAAATAAAAATACAGATGAAGTTCAATACAAACTTAAAAAATATCAGAGCAAGATGAAGAGCATCTTTGAAAGAAGAGCCAGGGAAAGGGACTTCAAGGAAGGTGATTTAGTTCTAAGATGGGATTCCAGAAGAGAACGTAAGGGAAAACATGGCAAGTTTAACAACCTGTGGTTTGGACCTTTAGCTATTGCTGAGTTGAAGTGAAATAATACTTTTGTGCTACAAAGTCTTGAGGGGATGTATTCCACTTACACTGTTAATGGAATGTTTCTCAAACATTACATTTAGTACTGAGAAGTCGAAGTAGATTTCATTACTACCATTGTAAAAATCTGGTGTATTTTACTTTTCAAGCTGTCAGTGTGATTTTTTACAGCAAAGACTCTATAGTCCGAGGAGAAGGAACATGGATCTGCAAGTTAAAGGATAACACCACTTTGGAGCATAATCAAATGAAAAAATGAGCAGATCAACGTCGCAATGAAATAAGTTTTGATGTAGGAGATTGGGTATTTTTACAGCTACATCTTGAGCAAGATATTTATGAGAAGAAAATGTTGGTTATACTACATGCACTTAAGAAATGGCAACCTTCCCTATTGGGAAGACACTTCAAAGAAAAATGGATCATGATAATATTAAATACTTTTTAGAACAAAGATTATATTTAGAAGAAGAGAAAAATGGGTCACAAATATGTTGGGTTATGACATTGAAGTCATCTAGAAAAAAGGGAAGAAAAATGTTGTTGCAGTTGTACTCTCAATAAAGGATGAGGATGTGGAAGCATTATTTTGTGCTATTTCTATCATCCAACCAGATTCGGTAAATGAAGCAAGGGATGAATGGAAGAAGGATGAAGAAGTGTGGCCACTCATTCAAAAGTTGCAGAAGATACTAGTTCAAACAATATTGTCAGAACTTGAAGAGGAAGGAAAAATCATATTGGATCATGGAGTAGTCACAGAAACAAAAACCTAACATCTATGAAATCGATCAATTCCAAAATATCTCATCACACGGAAGAACTTACTCATAGAAGATTCCACATGGGAGGACAAGAATTTTATACAGAAGCATCAAGAATTACTCAAGTGTTGAGGACAACACTTTTTGAAAGAGAGGGGCATGTTAGGTCCCTATACTACTAGTGTAACCCCTTAATGTTATTAGTAAACCCCCTTATTATATTGTTGTGCCCATGTAGTCCTCATATTGTTATTAGTCTATCCCATAGAAGCCCACTATTATTATTATTATGCCCTTACATTATTATTGTTATGTCGGCTCTAATTATATTATGACCCCTTAGACTCCTATATATAGAAAGGAGGTCTTGTCATTTGTATCATCCAAGAATTGTTCATCTGTGCAATGTAAAGGAGGTTTCCCCCTCGAAAAGGCTAAATTCTAAGGCATTGATCTATATTTTTTATCTTTTTGTGAGCTGGTTTCCTAACACATATTAACAATTATTGAATCAACATCATGATCCGATGAGGAAGTGAATAGATGGGAAGAAAATATGTTCACCCTTTTTGTTTTCAGGAAAGATAGATGACAAATTGGACATATGTTTCAAGGAAGATGTGTCCTCTCTGCACTATGATGACAAACTGACATCTGATGTCTCCTGTGAATGATCAGAAGTAGAAGCATCTAGAAATGAGTTTTCAAAATGGGAATCAGTGGTGACCAAATCACACAGTATGTTAGCATGAAGCGAATGAGGTGTGGAGGGAAGGGAGCCATCCTTCATTGTGGGTTATCCTTTAGATTCCCACACACACTCATCATGAATGATGTCATAGGTTGTTTTCATAACACCAACTTCACTGAAAACTTGATCCTCGTTCACAGCGGGTGAAGAGTTCAGAATGGGAGAACACAAGATAGTACAATCTGGAGGATCAATAGAACTCGAAGACAGAGGCTGAGGGAATGAATCCACATGAAAAACAATAGGCTTTCCAGCCAAATCTACATAGATATCAAGAGCAGGTGGGGTGGGAGGATGTGACAGTTCAACTGAAGTATGTGCATGATCTCCCACATCACTCCGCAGTGATGGAGTTGTTTGATGAGGTGAAGGTGGACAATCACTTATGATAACAACTGTGCTTTCCTATGATTGGGCAGCTCCATCATCGAAGTGTGTTGAGAGGGGTTCGAATATGTGAAGAAGATACTAAAATATTCCAAAAGGAAATTACCAATCAATTTCATCTTCACGAAAACAGTATGTAAGATTACAAAAGCATCTATAAAACTAATCAATGGATTCATTGGGTGCTTTTCATAATTTCAGAATTTCTTGATAAAGTGCTTCATGGTCAAAGTGATTGCAAGCATGGTCTATCTCTATGACCATATGAACAAGACAATGAATATATTTTTTGGGCAGTGTGGCACACCAATGCATTAGGTTTCCTTGAAGCATGTAGATGAACAATGTGCAACTCATGTATTCTTCAAAGGATCCATGTATTTTGAATGAGCCTATAACAATGACTACGAGCCTAACCAAGGCTACGTAGCCTCCGCCATCATATGTTTTATGAGACAAGTTATCTGATAGCTCTTCCAAGATAATGAAATTGTTTCCATAAGACATACATTCCAGAAGAGAAACTCGTTAGTTATTCATGATAGACGTGTAGCGATTCAAGACATATGAGAGGACTCAAGTTTTCATCTGGCCTTTATTCTAGCGCCAAAATGTTGACAGTGCTAGACCCGACAACATGCAAGGTTATTTCCATAGTAAGAAGTCCCAATTAGAGCTCATACCATTTGGTGTAGGAGTCCGCACAGTGGGTCGTATGGTAATGCCTTGAGCACGATTTCACATAGAGGCAAGTAAGATAACTCTATTGGTAGCAAGAGTGTGAGAGCTCCAGTGAGTCAAGGAAGGTGCATGAGAGGTTCTAACACATGGGGGTTGAGATAAGTGTGCCCCTTGGAAACCTGTAATAGTAATCAGCTTGGAAGGGAACACACGAGCAAAGATGCATCACCAGCTGGAAAGCGAGTTAGAAAGCAATCCAAAGTAATGGTTAAACCAACAACACATTTCAGAAAGATTCATACATACTTACACAAGATAGTCCATACATGCGTGTGTAAGAAAGAAAATGAAAATATCATTTAGAGTAAACCAGATAACATATAATACAACAAAACATATGCATGAAACATGTTGGCTCTTATTATATAAAGAAGTGTAAGTTCCACTCATACAATACATCCATGCCCAACCACTAGTCCCAATAGTGGAACGTTACAACCATATCCACCTGCTCCTCCAAAGAGATTTATTAGCTCTACGCAGTGGAGAAGCCAAGGTTCATTACAATAATATCCAATCTCTCTCCAAGATAGTCTTATCAGAACCTTGGCTGACTAAAAGAATTTACAATCAGTTATGAGGGACTATTTATAACAAAGGGTGGGGTGACCCTTGACATTCCCCTTTGTGACATTTCAACTACCCTCGTGACTCTTCATCTACTTTATGACTGTTACATCCAACTATCGACACTTGAAAAGACATTACATTGCAATGTACATGTACTCATGTGAGACACCATGGCTTGAGCAAGCCATGCAAGACATCACTGACACTTGGTCTGTTGGTGTGAGACCAACTCTTTGACATGATTATGAGGGTGAAGGTGGTGAGATGATGCCAAGATTGGTCATCTGTGATGGTGTGCATGCACCCCATGGTGACATCTTGCTAAAGAAACCCTTGCCTATGTTGCATCCAAGTGCATTGGGGTGGGTCCTTCATCCAACTCGTCTGCTAGCATGCACATGGTCTTCTTGGTGCAACCGAAACAGAAACACACTAATGCATAATGTATGCATTGATCTTCCAGTGTTTCCTAGTGGTCATGTGCATCAAATGTCAACTACATGCTTAGCTCCAGTCGGACTTGCTTCTTGTCTTTGCCCTGGTGAGTGTGCTGAATGGGTTGGATCGCATGCGTGCACACAATGACATGCACATTGTTGAATCCCTTGCATGCGTTCAACAACAATTCTCACCATGTCTACTCCGTGCCAGCTATTGGGATGGATGTATAGCTTTTACAGGCATAGTTTCATCTGTGAGTGCATGTTGCACCCCTTGTTGTTCCTGTTCCTGTTGGAACTCATTCGACTGTTTGTGCAGCTTCATGTTGTTCCTTGCGTTGCTGCTTCAACACATGCAACTCCTTCTTTGTTACATTCTTTGTTTTCATGCAATCTTCATGTCGTGCCATCACCTCATAGCCTAAGTATCCAAAATTTCTTTGATTATCAACGGATATGCTTGAGTTCGCAACTTGGTTCTAGCTATGTGTTGTCAACAACCTTCCTCTTGCATTCATTGCATTCGGTATACTACCTTAAGCTATTGTTCATGATGTTTCTTGTTGTGATTTTGTTGTTGTCATATGTTGATGTTCTTATATATGAACAACTTGATGTCTTCATGGATAGGCAAGTCCATAGCCACATGATTGAATTACATCCCCAAGTGTGCTCTAAACAGTGTCTTTGAATCTGCTCTCTTAGAAACCGTTGTACTTGTACTGTTGAAAGGCATATGAACACCTGTGATACCTGGAGACATGGCAACACTCATGGAAAGCAATCTGTCAGTCGAAAACCAAAATGAACTTGACAACTGACTTGGAACATACCTGTCTAACTGATCATGAAGGTTGCGCAATTTGGGCCGAGAGGTCGGGAGACTGACTACCAAGACTACGCAAGACACATTTTTGCCTATTGGGAGACTGACTAAGTGCTATAACTGTGCAATGCATAGTCTAGTCTAGCTATTGATAGGTAGAGTTGTGCAATGCACAATCTCAACTCGTAGTGGTTGGAGGCTGAGTGAATGCATTGCGTAATGTTTTGGGCCACCAGTCACTATCCCTCAAAAATGTGTAAAACATTCCTAGAGGATAGTTCCTGGGTAGAAATGTGCATTTTTGGAGAGGAGGACATAACCTTTCTTCCCTAGATTATGCAATCTTATCTGAGTGAAGGTAGAGTCCGGGCCAAGGTTTCCTAGACTCATCGATTGGAAACTGAGCGCTAACATGAGTGCGAATGCATGATGATACTGAGTGTAAGAATAAGTGAATGATCATGCATGAAAATGGTGAATGACAAATTTAGAAAATGGAACAACATGGATGTGGGTGAGGTGAGTCATTGAATCAACAACCGTTCGTGAAAAATAGTTTCATGCATACGACAATAGTGAGATGTTAACGAAAATGGAAACGCTGTTATTATAAGATAGCATGTATCAAAATGAAAATAAGCTCTCCCTGAAATCAGGCAGACAATGTTCTTATGAAGTGAAACAAAAAAGATACCAAAAATGCAACAAAGGTCATGGAAAGTGGGCTTACCCCAAAACAGCTAAGCTGGATGTGCCTACATCTCCTGGATGTGATGTGGGATGTCAGAGCTACAATGTTGGTGTGAGGAATAAGCTCTGTAGTGCTCGGTTGATGAGTTTTGATAACATCAAGGTTGTGACGCACATGCCACAAATATAGATAAGGCGACACTTGGTTGGAGGTTTTTGAAATGATCCTTGCATGTAACATCCAATTGCCAAAAATTGATCCCTAAAACAAGGGATGCCTTTGCATGCTAACATGGGGGAAGTAGCCCATGCATGCAAGTTTCTTTTTCTCAGCCCTGGAGGGAACCAGTCAACTCAATTACACATGCAAGAGGCTACTCAACTGCTGGTAGAAAATGCACATTTTTGGCTTGGAGCTGGGCTCGATGCTTAGAATATTTGTACAATTTCTAGGCAGAGTAGTTGGCCGCTGTCGAGATTTGTGCAAATTTTTGGCTAAGCATCCCAGCTGGGATGGATTGCACAATTTTTTGGGTGAAGCTTGCTCAATAGAATTGAGAAATTCTAGAGCTCGATAGGCTGCCATTAAGGATTACGCAATTTCTGTAGGAAAGGATGGTTTCCCTCCATATTTGTGCAACTTCTTGAAGGAGATGCTTAACCTCTTGTTGGACCAAGTCAGGATGAACAACCTATTAGGGGAATTCATCAAGGTTTGATCAATAGGTTGTAGTTCTGCAAGGAAATCACTGGAGCTTGTGTACTTGACGAAGAAAGACATGCTGTTATGAAGGTTGGTAGCGAGGCTCCAAAACGAAGATAAGGAAAATTTGTGGAGGGTGTTTGCAGGTATTACAACTTGTTCTATTAAATTTCCTTGTAAATCTGGTTAAAGGTTTTGTGTATTTAATTTTCTAAATACATGCGCAGGTGAAAAATTAATGAAAACTAAATCAACTACACAAACCTTTAAGAATTCAACACATTTAATACAAAAATAGCTTCTAAAGTAAGATCTATCCAACAAAACTCAATACACATTAGGAAAATTAATGACAGATTGAATAATGTCATGTAACACTTTCTCCTATGAGCCACAGCACAAATTTTCAATGCCAAATGGCTCACTCTGATCTATATTAGCTTGGTCTTTTATGGTAGAATAAATATGATTATTGTTATGTGTCCTTGAATATTTGTTTATAAACTCATTGCTTATCAAATTTATAAATCAACAAAAGGATTGTAATAAATATATGTTAGTGTCGTGCATATCAATTGGTTTTCCTTCTCTTATTTCTATGGGGATCAGAGAAAAAGACTTGAACAGGAAAGTGAATAAGTCGAACATGACAACAAATAGTGGGATAGATCCATGTAATGGAGGAGTTATAGTCCAAGAAGAAGTTGAGAAGAACCATATTTAGAATCCTATGAATTCCCAACATTGGTTTTCCCAATGTTAGTTTGCTTGCCAAAGCCGCTCAACCTTTTCCCTCTAAAGCCTCTGCTCCCAATACTCCTAACAGTTGAGAGACGCAGAACACATTCATAACTCTTCATGTACCAAATTGGTATATTATACGTTTAAATATAAATCCACCAAACAGAGAAATTTTCATGTGGAAACAATATATTCCCTTTGGTTTTTTTCTTGGGAAGAAGTGAACAATGGGAAATTTTATGTGAGTGTCTTTTGCTTAATAAAATACTCAACTCTCCTAAACACACAACATCGCAAAAAATCCTTGTCTAGAATCAATTCAAGTTTTAAAGGAGAGATAATATATATATTAAAAGATAAAGTGAAGGTACAAGTGAAAAGGTTAATAATAAACACAATTAACCTGCACCAGAATTCTCACATGCCTGCATAGAGGACATTTAGAGTTAGGGTTTGCACTATACAAACCATCCACAATTGTAACTGTAGTAGTAGAACAAGCATAACTGAAGCAGGATATGGTCCTGCATTTCAAAGAGGCTGGATCAAACAATGTTTCCTGACCAATTAAAGAGAATGGGAAGAATTTTAGGACACTTCTATAAATCACTTATTGCACTATTTAAGGATTCTACCAATGAAAACACTATGCACTCTAGATCTAGTCAAATCTCTGAAGTGAATTTTTTTCATTTTGATGTATAAACATTGGTAATTTGAGTTTGATTTTAGGTTTGAAATTATTCCAATAAAAACAAGATACTTTCCCAATTTACTCAAATCTCTAAGATTACATGTAGATGTATAAACTTGGATAATTCGATTTTGAGTTTGAGTTTGAATTGATAGCGATTATAGGTAAAACTCTTTGCACCTATGTTTTAATTGTGATTTAGGAAAATCTAAAATGGCCCAGTCTCTATTGATACAATCTCAAGACTCAAAAGTGGCTACTTGTAAGAACCTGCTAGTGATTTCTTAGGGGGTAGACTTCCACTCTTGGCAGACACATCTAGGTGTTGGGTCCTACACCTATTTCCTTATATTTGAGAAAGATAAGTTCTCTGACAATAATTTTTTTTTATAGTTTTAAAAAGGAACCAGAAAGACAATTTCGACATAGATATTATCTACAAATAAACTAGTACCCTTTGTAGATTATCACCTAGGTTATTACACTGGAATCATGTGCTTACAAGTAGCATCTAGACCTAGTCATGTAGCCCCTACATGAGTTGAGACATAACTACCCACATACCTAGGAGATACCTAAAGCATCTCTCGAAATGAAAAGAAAGTACATAAAATAAAAATATCATCTGTTGAAACTACAAATAACAAAACAAAAAAGCTAAATCTTGTACGATAAATTAGAGATGGAGGAAGGAGAACATGCACTCCTGTATCAGAGTATTTTGTCTTGAGATTAATCATTAATATTGAAAATTCTAGAGAAAAATCAAATTCCTGTTATTAATGTCCATATGGATAGACATTGCCGTAGTTTTCCAGTATCTTGCATTTCCAAAGCATTTATGGCAGTGTATTTTACTAAATTTCCCCCCTATTTGATCATTGCAAAGTGATCACCAGTCCTTTTACTGGTCAACAATGCAAGATATTTCCCAAATCTAGTGGCAAGGTGAAATTCTAATAAATTTTTTGCACGCATATTGAAGCAACAAACCACAACAACCATATCATTCAACAATGATGGAAAGAACATCTTTTCACACACTAGATACAAATTGGAGCCCATTTTAACTCTTTTTTCAAAGAAAAAATGAAATGACAGGAACTAGATGCACAATTTTGAGCTATTTTGCAAAACTTATTCCTCCATATGTTCAATACATTTTGATACTTAAATAAGAGTAACAACATGTAGTTCTTTGAAATTAGTCATAAACTAAGTCAAATTTAATTCAAGTAACCTTCGCAAAAATGCTTTATAGAGTCTAGTACGAAGAAACAAGAAAATCAAATCAATCTGTATTAATTTAGAAGCAATGGAAATTGAGAGTGATCCTAAGCTATAGTTACATTATTTATGGCTTCTTAAATAAAAATATATTTTTATTATGTACATGCATATGTGGTGCTCTTAATCTAAAGGAAGTTCGCTAGGAGAAAATTACGAATATAGCGTAGGGAAAGGAGAAACAAGTGAAATTTCTACCTTCACATTAGAGAAGAGAGAAATTACTTCTTTTGCAAGAGACTCACAACTCATAGAAATTATGCATATGGAGTAAGGATTCTGTAGGAATTTACAAGGTAAGTTCCTCAGATAGAACACCAAAGGACACCACTCACAAACAGATCACAGATCAATACACCAGTATCCTTGACGTGGTTAAAACCCTCAAAGTGGGAAGCATTCCATAGCCTGAGCCAACACGACCACTTCAAAAAATTTATTAATAAAAGAATAAAAATTTACATGAGCTTCTCTCATGAACAGTCCCCTTACAAATGACCCTACATGCTCTTTAAATAGAGATCATGGACCAATCAGGTGTTAAGCCATAGATCATGTATCGGTAATACAGAGGAGAGAATGAATCGTCGGATCACTTTATGTCTAGAACATATCGTGACAGTCAGGTTGTAAGTTACAAAAGTACATAGTAAAGAAACACACTTTACATAACTCTATACTAGACCAAGTTATACTTAACTATTTCATATGTGTCGGAATATCCTAACATCCTCCCTTAAGAAAAATTTTGGATAGGCTTGAAGGATGTAAAAATATGACACAGTAGGAGAAGGACGGAGGAATTAGAGCATATCCCCCCTCAGTGACAACTTCCTGAACTCCAACCATAAATTGAATTATAGCAAACTTCGCCTCTGTGAGAGCCTTTGTAAAGATGTTTGCAACTTGATCATCGGTTGAACACTATTGCACTTCAAGAACATGGTCATGAATGAGCTTTATGATGAAGTTTGTGTGTAGTTCAATGTGTTGGCTGCGCTGATGTTGGACTGGATCTTTGCATAGTTGAATGGCACTTTCATTATCACACCAAAGTGTATTCGGATGCTGCTGCTGAAAGCCAAACTCTGATAGCATCTGATGAAGCCATAGGGCTTCCTTACTAGCTTCTATAGTGCCACAATACTCTGCTTCTGCTGAAGAAAGAGAAATGACACTTTGTTTCTTGCAATCTTATGTAATAGGTCCATAACCAAGAGTGAAGACATAACCTACAATAGACTTCTGATCATTAGGGTCACCAGCCCAATCAGAATCAGTGAACCCAACCAATAGAGGAGATTCTTCTACGATGTAATGAATCCCAAACTAAACTATACCTTGAACATAATGAAGTATTCTTTTAGCTACTTTCCAATGAATTTCATGTGGGTTTTGCATAAAAAAAGCAATAAGGACAACAACAAAGGAAAGGTTAGGATGAATATGGGTCAAATACAAATTTTTTCCTACAAGTTGACGGTATAAGGTAGCATCAACTTCAAGGGAAGTACAAGTGACTAAAAGTTTGACTCCAGACTGAAAGGGAGAAGGGGTTGGCTTACAGTATTCCACGTGAAAGTGGCATAGAAGATCACAGGAATACTTGGACTGGGAAAGGGAAATACCTTCCTTGGATTGCAAGACTTGAAGACCAAGAAAATAATGCAAGTGTCCTAGGTCTCTCATTTGAAACTTATTTTTAAGGCTAGAATTCACATGGTTTATAAGGTTGGGATCACTACCAGTAAGGATAATATCATCAACATAAATAACAAGAATGATAAGAGACTTTCCCACTTTCTTGGTGTAGACAGTATTGTCAGAATGACACCTAGAAAAGCGAGTATCTAAAAGAAAGCTAACCATTTTGGCATACCAAGATCGAGGGGCTTGTTTGAGACCATAAAGGGATTTCTTAAGCTGACATACAAGACTGGAGCCTATTTGTATAAATTCGGGAGGTTGTTCCATACAGATTTATTGTTAAAATTGGCAACTAGGGCCAACCTCCATGTGGGTCATCTTATTAATGGAAGCTGATATTTTTCCTGGATCCCTCTCATTGAGAGGTGTAGGATTGATCTAAATATGATCCCATTCCAATAAGTATTCGTGGAGATATGAATTTATTTGTGTTATGGGACAATTCGTCAAGGTCAGCCAACAACCAAATAAATCCCACTTGTGCTCAATGCTTTAGTATAAATAGAGGTGGCCTTCAAGTCAATTGAACACACTCAGGATCTCTTCCTCTCTACTTGTCTTTAGGTTTTAGTATGAGGAGAGATCGTACGGGATAATGCTGCCCTAATCTAGAGGGTAGAAGTCGAAAGTATTAAGTCTGTCGGGAATAGTCAGAATTGCCAGAACTAACGGGAACAACTAGAATTCTCGGAATTGCTAGAACTACTAGGAACAACCAGAATTTCCAAAATTGTTGGGAACAGACAGAATTGCAGGGAAAAGCTAGAACTGCAAGAACTGTTCGAACTCCCGAGAAGAGTTGGAACTGTCGGAAATTGTCGGAATAGTCGAGAAAGCTGACACAGAGGGTGGAAGCTGGAACTTCCAGGAATAGCTAGAATTGTTGGAACTGCCTAGAACTGTCGGGAACTGGAGGAATTATCAGAATTGTTGGGGAGTGCCAAAACTGCCATGAAAATTCGAAACTACCAGAATTTCCAGAACTACTGAAACTGTCAAGAATAGCTAGAATTGTCGGAATTGTCGAAATAGGTGAGAAAGCTAACATAGAGGGTAGAAGCTAGAACTTCCAAGAACAACCGGAACTACTAGAACTGTCGAGAATAGCTGGAACTGCCAGGAACTATTGGAACAGTTAGAGCATCTATCTTCGAAGGAGAGCAGCATGCAAGGGACAACTAACTAACATTGGGACAGTTGTATGGTACTTAGCAGCAAATACACCAAGCATGCAATGTTACAGCTAGCATGCAAGGGACAACTAGCATGCAACAACAAGCATGCTAAGGTCAACAAGCATGCTAGGGACAACAAGCAAGAAAGGGACAACAAGCAAGCAAGATGCAATCAACACATAGGTTAGTATGGCAACATGGTGCAGCAATGGCACATAATGTAATACAGTGATGGGTATAGTCATGATTAATGAAGCGTGATGATATGCACATAGTGATGATGGGTTCAACATGGTGTACCACAGTGAGGTACAGCACAATGATGAAATGCAACACAACGATAGGTGAAGGAGTCACCTTGGAGAATCAGTTGAAGCAACATATCTTCAACTAGTCTCATGTATCATCTTCTTAGAGATGATCTATTCTCTTATCTAAATAAGGCAAAGTGTTGACTTATGTTGTAAACATACTATTTCTCTCTCTCTCTCTCTCTCTGTTGAACTATTGAAGAATATATAAGAAGAATTGATTAAGGGCTTTCCCACATTGGGGTTTGTCCCTGGCTAGAGCCACATCTTGTGTCATCTTGTCTTGGCTTGTCTTATGTGATTTATGTTTATGTTCTATCTGCAGTTTACTCTAATGTTGATGTGATTGCTAATCTAGAAAAGGTATTGAGCTAACTTTGAAAATTGAAATAAATTGCTCTAAGCATAGAACATACCGAAAACTAACATGGTATCAGAGCTAAGGTGAAGGCAATGCCTAAGCAAGAGTAAAAGAGTAATCAACAAATAGAATTGGTAAAAAAAAAGGATCAATGGATTCCTCATCCCTCTTCAAATTCACCAAGGGTGAAGTCGAAGCAAAGAATATTATAAGAATGGTGCAGCAGAAGCTTCTGATGGCCTACCTAAAGATCACTTCAATGGGAAGTCTAGATCTAAGGGTGGAAGGAAAGGAAAATGCCTTGGTTCTAATAAGTTCGACCATTATGCAAAGGAGTGTGTGAGGTAGGAACACATCACTTGATGATGATAACAATCATTCCATGGACATCTTCAATGATCAAAGGAATGACAAGTAATGCGGGTCATCAAGGAAATGACTA